>VMDO01016280.1:33247-48472 GCA_007922755.1 Pedetes capensis | reverse complement strand
CTTTTTTTTTTTTTTTTTTTACTTTTTGAGACAGAGTCTCACTGAGTTTCACAGACTGCCTCTGGTCTCGAACTTACAATCCTCCTGCCTCTGCCTCCCAAGCTGCTGGGATTGCAGGTGTGCGCCACTGCGCCCAGCTTCATTTTTTTACTTTTTGAGACAGGGTCTCACTAAGTTACGCAGACTGCCTCTGGTCTTGAACTTGCGATCCTCCTGCCTCTGCCTCCTGAGTCGCTGGGATTATAGGTATGCAACACCGCACACGGCTTAGGAAACTTTTGTTAAAACTATTTCTAGCTGGTCCTGGCGGTGCATGCCTGTGTTCAGTAGTGCCAGTACTCAGGAGCTAAAGCAGGTGGACCACAAGTTTGAGGCTAGCCTGGACTACATAGTGAGATCCTGTCTCAAATGAATAAACACCTATGTTCCTTTATCTTCTGGGCTTGTTCAAAATTCTGTTTTAATATCTATTATCCTCATTACTTAATGCTAAAATTTCCTCCACTTTCCTATTGTATTTTTCTTAGTTTTTAAATATTTTCTCTTATTTTCTACATATATTGCCTTTTCAATTAATCTTTTCCAAGTTTTCATTTCTGTTGGTTTTCCCTTTGACACACTTACTTTTTTTCTCCTTGTTTGCTGTTATTGATATTAGGTGCCGTTGAGTTGGGTTTGACTCATAAGGACTTTGCAGTGGCTAATTGTTTTGGGATTGCTTTGGGAGTGGATTGCCACATCCTTATCCCATTTTTTCTCCTTAGGTTTCCTATTTTCTCACACTTTTATTTTTATTTTTGTATTTTCTTATTAGTTACACTTTATTTTTATTCTTATTTTTGTTAGGTGCTGTTGAGTCAAGTTGGACACAGCAACCCTATGTACAACAGGATGAAACATTCTCCAACTCTGTGCCATGCTCCACACTATTGTCAGTGCTTCTCTGCTATTCATAGGGTTTTCAATGGCAGATTGTTTAAGAGTAGACTGCCAGGTCTTTCTCCCTAGCTTGCACCACCTGTTATTCCCAGGCGGTCCCCAAGGACAAACCAGGCCAATCTTGCTTAGCTTCCGAGATCAGGTGGGATTGGATGCCAGGACTCTATGGCTGCAGATTCGTTCTTATTAGGGCCATTTCTTAACATGAGCTGGAGTTATAGTGCAGTGGTAGAGAGCACTTGCTAGTGAGTGCAATGCCCTGGATTCAATCCCCAGCACTGCAAAAAATAAATAATTCAAATTTTTAACACATACCCTGGGGATAACAGTTTTTATATTTATCCTTGTAGATCTTATAGAAGTCCAATGGGAAAAATGCCAGTGGAAAAAAAAACTTAGTATATGTGAATATTTGATATACTATGGGTAGATTAGTTGCTGAGAAGATCGAAGTTGTAAGTTCAATATCCCTAAAAGTCAGAGAGAGTCTTAAAATGAAAAATTCTTGCTTCTCTACAGTTTCTGTACCTCTGCATGTCTTTGCAAATCTGCATCTTTGGATATTAAGCGAGTACAGGAAAATCAACTCTGTGCATACTCCACAGCTGAGAAATTTAATGGTGTAGTATTTGTTATTAAAAATAGCATTTTAATAAACTCCATTTATTAAAATTTCATCTCTAGTTATATGTTAAGTGATTTTATAAGCTTCCAGTACAAAGTATAAGTATTGTAGCCACACTTAGAACCCCTCATAAGGTCAAATATATTTTAAACAGTCTTACATGAATATGTTTGACCCAGAAACGTCTACTGTAACATATCTGAAAAATTTATAAAAACCTAAAGTTTCTCTACCAATAAATAGCACAAGCACAGCTGCAATATCACATCTCAATAGGGAAAAAAATATTTCCCTGAAACATAATCTTGTTGTGTGATATTTAAGGAGAAATTTCAATCTGTTGTTCTAAATATGTTCATAAGAAAATGATTGAACTAATACCAGTTTTTGCAATAATATAAATAAAACTTCAGTGATTCCTACAAGGATTTCTTACAACAAACACATTGCCATTCAAATAATACGTTTCATTAGTACATTATTTTCTAGAAGGAAACACTTGTAAGTAATATACACAAATGCATTGTACATGTTATGTATTACTTGACATGTCTCAGATTAAATATATTTAATTTTTTTAATATGAATAAATTTTGGGAATGTTAAGGTTTAGATATGAAATCTTCCCCACAGGCTATTGTATTAAATACTTGGTCCCCAACTGGTAGCATTATTTTGGGAGGTTCTGGAAACTAGGAGGTAGGACCTACTGGAGGAAGAAGGTCAATGGGGGTGGGTCTTTAAGAGTATCTTGTCCCTGGTCCCTGGCCGTTCCTCCCCCTTTCTCTGCTTCCTGTCCCCAATGAAGTGAATCTCCTCTGCCACACAGTTCCATCGCTGTGATGTTCTGCTCAAGCACATGGGGCCAAGCAACCATGGACTGAATCTTCTGAAACAGTGAGCCAAAATAAATCTTTCCTCCTTTAAGTTGTTTATGTTAGGCCTTCTGTCTCAGCAACAAGAAAGTAATTCATATAGGCAACAAGCAGAAAACACTGGTTTAGGGCATTGGCTATGGCCAGATTGCCTGGTTTTAAATTCTGGCTCTGGTGGTGGCACATACCAGTAATCTCAGCACCCAGAGGGCTGAGGCAGAAGGATCTCAAATTCAAGGTCTGGCTGGGCTACATCTTGAGAGACTGTCTCAAAATAAAATAAAATAAAAAACAAAGTCTGGCTCTGAAACTTACTGGCATTGTAATCTTGGGCAAATTAACCAGTGCCTCAGCTTTCGTACCCATAAATGAGGTTAATAATAGAATGTATTTATAGGATTATTGAGGATTAAGCCAATTAAGGTATGTAAAGACCTAGAAACAGTGCCTAACACTTGTAAATAATATTTAAGTGCTAGCTGTTTATCTGAGATAGCAGAATGAATGGGCTCTACAGACAGAAAGTTTTCTTTGCCTCCTGAGACAGAGTCTCAATATGTAGTCTAGGCTGGCCTTGAACTCAGCATCCTCCTTACTCTACCTTCCAAGGGTTGGGTTTGCCACATATGTGACACCACATCTAGCTCAAAGTTGGAGTTTTGTTTTTGTTGTTTGTTCATCTGACTATGTAGCCCAGGTTGGTCTTGAACTCATTGTTCTCCTGCCTCCACTTCCCAAGGGCTGCAATTACAGGTTTGTGCCACCATGCTGGGCTCTCAGTTTTAAATCCCAGCTGTACCACTAATTGCCTGAATAATACTTGACAAGTTACTTAACTTTGATGTACCTCAGTTTCTCCAGCTATAAAATGGGAATGATAATGGTACTTGTCCTGTACAATTATTATTGAATAATATGTTGTTATTGTTAGGTGCCATCGAGTCGGTATCAAACTCATAGCGACCCTACATACAATAGGGGATTATCAGTGCTTCTCTGCTGTTCATAGGGTTTTCAATGGAGGATTGATTTTTGGGAGTGGGTTGCTGGGTCCTTCTCCCAAGCCTCCAGCACCTAGTGTTCCCAGGAGATCTCCCATCCAAGTACTAGCCAGGCCCAACCCTGCTTAGTTTCTGAGATCTGACAGGATCAGATGCCGCAGGGTTGCGGCTGCAGGCCATTGGGTAATATAGTATTCTAGTAATATAGTACTGTGGCTGATACACAGTAAATTCCATACAAATGTTTGTTTTAACCAGCTGTCATTTCTTGTTTACCTGTGAGCCAGTGGGACTTGAAAAAAAAAGGTATTGACTGTTTATTCCCCAAGTCACAAAATCCCAAACAGGTTAGTGAAATTACTAGGCAGCTCCTCCTGCAACTCCCATGGGCTTCCCAGGCCAACTACCCACCGGAGCCCTTCTGCCCAGGGTTTACTGTCCCCCTGCCAGGTAACCAGAAATCTACAGATTAAAAAAAAAAAAAAATTACGATTAGTTGTATTTTAAGTTAAAACTACGAAAAGTAGTAATAGAATCTGCTGAATGTTGTAACATATGAGTTAGCTCTGGTTCTCTGACTCTAGAACTGTTTCTTGTTTTTTTTATCAAAGTGTTTTTGTATCTACATGTTTATTGAAGAAATTATCACTTAGCTTCTGTGGGCTTAATTTTCCTTACATGCAAAAACGAGAAAGGTTGTACTAAAAAAATCTCTCATAGTCCTTCTAGTTATAAATTCTAAAATTCTAGCATTCTGTCTACATGGTATTTGGGTGGGAAGTGGCCTGAGAAAGGATTTTAGTTTGTTTATTTGTTTGCTTTTGAGACAGGGTCTCACTTTGTAGCCCAGGCTAACACCATGCCCCACTTGGAATCTTAGTTTCTATTTGAATCAAGGCCATAGCTCAAATACCACTGTTGGTGAAAGCTGCCTAAATTGTAGATCTCAACAAATCCTATAATTACTTGTTATTATGGAAGGAAAAAAAGGATCAAAATAAATTGTACTCTGTATAATTATATAGGTTGTTGTTTTTTATTGTTTGTTTATTTTGAAACAGAGTCTCACTGTATAGCCCAGCCCAGCCTCAAATTCTCAATTCTCCTACCTCAGCCTCCTGAGAACTGGGATTACAAGCCTGTCCTACCACACCTGGCAAATTATATATATATTTAAATTTCTATAAAATAACAGAATTTTATGGGTTTGAAAGTGTCTAAAATATTTACAATCCAAGCATAAATTTTACATTTAAATGAGGAACTATATATGTATATAGAAGTTCTTTACAGAGGTAAGGAATTTTGGAAATGCAAGATGTGATGGTTTATAAAATTGATCTGGTCTTAGCTTATTTTAACAGAAAACTTCATAATAATAATTTGCAGAGATGGAAATCTTGGGTTATTTGGCAAGCATATAAAGTCATCGATTCCAAACTAACATCAAAACATTTCTAGTTGATAAGATGCCCAAGTAAGAGTTCATGTATATGAGGTTATGCCAGTTGCTAGGAGGATAAGCTGCTTTGCTTTGATGGTTTTGAGTTTCTACATTTGCTGTCAGCTCCTCTGCCAGAGGCACATACTCCCCTTGCAATAAATTTCTATAATATTTTTAAAAGCAAAGTATCTTCATTGACTTTTTTACTTTTATCAGATAGCAGAATGACTAATCTATTGGCAAAATTTGTTCATCAATTATTACAGCTCCTACTATATCATGTAGTGGTAGTTCTATGATATTTAAAATATGATTTGGGTTTGTCTTTGTAGTATTATAGTGATCTATTTACCAACACATATTTGAAAGATGGTTTTTGGTGCAAAACCACATTTACCATTGGCATAATGATTACAACAAAAGCACATTTCTTCACCTACTCTGTGGCATCTATCTTGCGATGTTTCTTGATCATATATTCCTTATTTAACTAATCACCATGATAAGTTTCTAGGGCTATTATTAATCAAGCTTCTACTCTTCTATGACTTTTGGTTAATGCATATAGTCATGTAATTGCTACCACAGTGAAGTTATAAAACAATACCATTACCCAGAACCCTTTCTCATGCTACCACTTTGTAGTCAGCCTTTCCCCTGACTTTAACCACTGGCAGCTACTGATCTGTTCTCCACCCCTTGAGTTTCTGTTTCCAAGAATGTCATACAAATGGACTCATACATAATTTAGCCTTTTCAATCTGGCTTCTTTCACTTAGAATAATGCATTTGAAATTCCTCAATGTTGTTGCCTATTGATAATCTCTTTCCTATTTATTGCTGAGTCATATTCCATTACATGTATATAAACCACTTTGATTATCTATTCTTCAGTATAAGCATATCTGGGTGTTTCCAGTTTTTAGTGATTACGGACAAAGATACAATACACATTTGTATGCAGGGTTTTGTGTGAATATGAATTTTTATTTCTCTTGAGTGCATACTTTGGAGTGGGACTGGTGGATCATGTGGTATTTTATGTTTAGATTTATAAGAAACTGCCAAATTTCTTCTGAAATTGTCTGGACCATTTTGTATTCCCCCTAGCTATGTATGAGAGTTCCAATTGTTCCAGATACTCCTCAATATATGGTACTGTCAGTCTTTTTTTTTTTTTTTTTTTTTTTTTTTTTTTGAGACAAGGTCTTGCTATGTAGCTCAGGCTGATCTAGAACTCGCTATGTAGCCCATACGAGCCTTGAACTCATGATTCTCCTGTGTCAATTTCCCAAATATGGGATTTTAGGTGTGTGCCAGCACGCCCAACTATTTCCTTCCTTTTAAAGGCTGAATAATGTTCTATTATATGTATGTGCTACTTTTTAAAAATCCATCTGTTGGTGGACATTTGGGTTATTTCTATCTTTTGGATATAAGTGTACAAACATTTTTTGACTCTGTACTTTCAGTCCTTTTAGGTATATACCTGGAGGGAAATTACTGGATTATATCATAATTCTAGACTTTGTTTTTGATGAACTGCCATACACAGGGCCTATAGTCTTAAAGGAATAGTATAGTTATTTCACATTGCTTTTTGCACTTTGACATATTTATGAGGAAAAAAATGGACTTTAGATATTAATGGGCAACATTGTAGGTGGCGGGGAGAGTCAGGAAGAACAGTGAAAGGAGATATACTTCAAGGAAGAAATTCCAATGTTCATGTATTTATACTACTGTTAGACATGCAATATGTTTACAATATCATTATTTGCTTTCAAAAATTCTAATGTTAAATGTATTTTAGGATCTGGAATTTTAAATTTTTTATTTTATTGGTCTGCAAAAAGAAATTATGACATTCCAAATTCCTTAGTTTGGGAAACAGCTTTTATACCAGGTTTTTAAAAAATTAACAATTTATTTTATCTGAAATTTTATGACCTCATCCAAAATTTACCATAATATTGTTTTTAAACATCTATAAGGGCCTGGGCTGGTAACACATGCTTGTAATATCAGCACTCAGGAGACTGAGGCAGGAGGATGGGGAGTTTGAGGCTAACCTGGGATGCACCAGAAGACTCTGCCTCAAAAAAAGAAAGAAAGAAAGAAAGAAAGAAAGAAAGAAAGAAAGAGGGAAAAGAAGGAAGGAAGGAAGGAAAAAAGTCTATGAGAGGACTGAGGACTGGGGATATAACTCATTAGTAGAATGCTCTCCCAGAATACTTGAGGCCCTGGGTTCAATGGACATCATGGGAGAAAAGATGATGAGATGTGTGCTAAGCAAAAATGGAAAGAAAAAAGTCTGAGAAGCAAATGAAGAAAAGCCACAAAAACTGAATGTTCATTAAAGAATTACTATTTTGCAGACAGGGGCTGGGATTTAGCTCACTTGGTACAGAGCTGCTCTGCAGTCTCTGAGGACATGAGTCCGATTCCCAGCACTGCAAAAATGGGAGAAGGACACAGCAATCTGCTTCCCAGGCAATCTAGAAACAATCAGCCTATGAGGGTCTATGAGGGTCGCTGAGTCAGACATGACTCCATAGCACCTAACAACAACAACAACAACAACAACAACAACAACATTTTGCAGACATAATGAGAATTTAAAAACAAGACCTTTATTTGCTTGAAATCTACTGCTGACAAAAACACAGGTAAATAAACTAAAAAGATACTCCTGTCTCAGATGTGTTGTGCTTATATCATCACAGTAAAGAAAAGTACCCACCCACAAACTTTTGTTTGTGGAGATACAGCTTTAAGGATGGATACTGAAGAGAATTGCAAATTGCATTAAAAAGAGCCTGTAGCCATTAAATGGAATCGGGCCCTAAATTACATTGAAGGATAAATAGCCTTCAAATTAATACATCTTACTGACTCCCTCCTTTTCAGCCCCTCAGTGGGAGAACTCTTTATGAACTCCCATCTGGCCAAATCTTTCTTGAGAAGCTGGCAACACAGACCATGCAAAATTCTATTTAGAATACCAGCAAAGTCAAAATACTCTCATTGTCTGCTCTCTTGGTTTTGTGAGACAGGCAGGATCTTGCTGTGTCCCAGGCTAGCCTCAAGCTCATGAGCTTCCTGCCTCTGCCTCTCAAGTGCTGGGATTGCAAAAGACTCTTGACATGTATATACACTGAGCTTCTTGTAGTCTAATGCCATCAGAAGTCTAAGTCTGGGGCTGTTTTGGACCTCAAAGCCAGTTAATCCTAAAATTTGACCTATTTCAGTCATCCTCATCACCCTCACAATTCCAAACTACAATCTTCCTCTTCCTTCTCCAACATTTATACTCTATCTTGCTCTTTAAAGTATTACTCACACTATAGTTTTACAGTCAGTCTTCCATGTCACCAGGTTCCAAATCTTTGGATTCAACCAACCAAGGGTCAAAAATATTTTGGAAATAAATGTGCCTGTGCTGAGCACATACAGACTTTTTTTCCTTTTCATTATTAACTGAACAATACAACATAACAACTATTTACACAACATTTATAATGTACTAGATATGACACATAATCTAGAGATGATTTAGAGTATATGGGAAGATGTGCATAGGTTATATGCAAATATAGATTGAGCATTCCTAATGCAAAAATTTGAAATTTTAAGTGTACTAAAGTCTAAAATTTTTGAGCACTGACATGATACCACAAGTGGAAACATTCTACATCTGACCTCATATGAGAGGTCACAGTCAAAACATAGGTACACTAAAAATACTGTATAAAATTACCTTCAGGTTGGGAGGTGGAGGCAGGAAGATCGCAAGTTCAAGACCAGAGGCAGTCTGCGTAACTTAGTGAGACCCTGCCTCAAAAAGTAAAAAAATGGGCTGAGGGTGCAGCTCAATGGTCCAGCACTTGCAGAGTATGCAAGCGCGAGGCCCTGGGTTCAACTCCCAGTACCGCAAAAAAAAAAAAAAAACTTCAGGCAATCCATACATAGTGTATATGAAACATACATGAATTTCATGATTAGATTTGAATGCCATCCCCAACATATTTCATTATACATATGCAAATGTTTCAAGATTTTAAAAAAGTCCCAAATCTGAAACACTTCTAGTCTCAAGCATTTCAGATAAGGGACACTCAACCCATAGGCTGGCTGGCTGGCTTTCTTTCTTTCTTTCTTTCTCTTTCTTTCTTTCTTTCTTTCTTTCTTTCTTTCTTTCTTTCTTTCTTTTTCTTTCTTTTCTTTCTTTTGTGTTTTTGAGACAAGGTCTCATTGTATAGCCCAGGCTGGCCTGGCATTCACTGTGTAGACTGGGCTGACTTCAAACTCATGTCAACAGTCCTACCTCAGCCTCCTGAGTGCTGAGATTACAGGTCTGCACCCCTACATCTTGTTCTAGTATGCCATATTATGTAAGAGACTTGAGCATCCATGGATTTTGTTATCCATAGGGGTGAGGGGCATGGAAATAATCCCTCACAGATGTTTCAGGGTTGAAGGTACTCTCTCCCTCATAATTTACTCTCCCACTGGTACTATCCACCCACTCCACCACTTTTTAACCATATCTTTTAGAGCACTCCCCTCAAATAAATCAACCCTTTTCTCAAGAACATTGCTTTTCCTTTAAAGTGTTTCCTCTTTAAATTGCCTGCTAGAAAGCTTAGGACCAGTTTTCTAAATGAACTTCACTTCCTCCTGAAGTTTATAATCTTGTTCATACAGCTCCACTGCTTTATCTTATACGTTTTTTTAAAAAGTCACTATGTTGTTAACCTCTTTGTAAGACTTCTTTAGCTCCTTTTATAGACAACATGAGACTTTAATAAGTGAGTACTCCAGCGCTCACTGCTAATTGCCTATCCAAATTTGTTACATTTCTTTACCAGCAGACCAATGACCTTCCTTGGAACATAGGTGTGCCCCGGATCAAACAGTTTTGATTTTTCAGGCTCCTTTCAAGCTTGGGGTAGTCCATTGACGTGGTTTTTGCCAATTATATATAGACAGAAGTCTACTTCAGAGATTCCAGCAAAGTTATTAAAAGGGGCAGTCTCCTTTTGCACAGCAAAGAAAATAATATGGTGAAGGGAGAGCCCACAGAATGTGAGAAAACCTTTGTGTCCTATACATCTGACAGAAAATTAATGTTTAGGATATACAAAGAACTGAAGAAATTAAACACCAGAGTAACAAATAATCCAATAAATAAGTGGGCAATGGAACTGAACAGACAATTCTCCCATTCAAGTACTAGCCAGGCCTGACCCTGTTTAGCTTCCAAGCTCAGATGAGATCGGGCACAATCAGAAGGTTATGGCCATAGACAGAACAGATAGTTCTCTAAAGAAGAAATACAAATGTCAATAAACATGTGAAAAAATGTCCAATATCCTTAGCCATAACAGAAGTGCAAATCAGAACTACACTGAGATGCCATCTCACCCCAGCAAGAATGGCCAATATCAACAAAACAAAAAACAAATACTGGCAAGGATACAGAGAAAAAGGAACTCTATTACACTGCTGGTGGGTCTGTAAATTAGTTCAGTTCAGCCACTATAGAAATCAGTATGGAGGTACCTCCGAATCTAGAACTAGAACTAGAAACAGAAACTAAAACTAGAACTACCATAGAGGTACCACTTCTAGGAATATACCAAAGGAAGATAAGTCATCATACCATAAGGACACCTGAACTTCCATGTTTATTGCAGTACTCTTCACAATTGCTAGGGTATGGAATCAGCCCAGATGTCCATCAACAGATGATTGGATTAAAATGTATATATACACAATGGAATATTATTCATCAGTAAAGAAGAATGAAATTATGCCATTTGCAGCAAAATGGATGGAACTGGAGATAACCATTTTAAGCAAAATAACCCAGAAGTTCTTCATCCCCTCAAACCCCAGGAAACAAAGGCCATGGAGGAAGTGTCAAGCAAGAGAAATGCTTTTGCTGTGAGATGTAACTGCATCCACCTCTGAGAGAATCAAAGTGCACAACTACCAGGGATGTAGTGTGGAATCTTGGGGATGAATATCAGGCAAGGGTCATTTAGGAAGTGCTGCAGCCTGGCAGGGCTTCTGCCTGAGGTAAAGGAGACTGTTCCCAACCCTAGGAGAGTGACTGTGTGAGGGGCTGAGGTCAGCAGGAGAAGCAGTGGCCACTGAAGAAAATGAATCATCACGGTATAAGAGGTCGGATAAGCACAGCCTAAGAACCTAAAAATCACCTGTGACAGGGTGTGCTTTGAACACCATTAAGGCCTAGAGAGTGTGATGTCCTCATAATAACAGTATCAGTCAGCCAGGTGTGGTAGTGCATGACTGTAATCCCAGCAATTTGAGAGGTTTAGGCAGGAGGATCACAGAGTTTGAGGCCAGAAACAGTCTGTGTAACTTGTTGTTGTTGTTAGGTGCCGTCCAGTCGATATCTGACTCATAGAGACCCTCATAGGGTTTTCAATGGCTGATTGTTTCAAGATTGCCTTGGGAGTGGATTGCCAGGTCCTTCTCCCATTTTTGCGGTGCTGGGAATTGAACTCGGGACCTCAGAGATTGCAGCGCAGCGCTCTACCAACTGAGCTAAATCCCAGCCCCTGTGTAACTTAGCAAGACCCTTACTCAAAATAAAGTATTTTAAATGGGCTGGGAGTGCAGCCTGGTGATAGACAACTTGCAAAGTTCATGTGAGGCTCTAGGTTCAACCCACAAGTACTTCAAAATACAGGGGGCAGAGGAAGAAAGGAAGGAAGGAAGGAAGGAAGGAAGGAAGGGAGGGAGGGAGGGAGGGAGGGAAAGTGCTTACTTATGCCTATGTGTTGAAGAGTTTTCCCTACATTTTTCCACTCCTGAGTATATATCCAAAGGAATATAAGTCAATATACCACAGAGATACCTGCTCATCCATTTATTGCATTGTTATTCACAATAGCCAAGATATGTGATCAACCTCTGTGTCTGCCAACAGATGAGTGGATGAGGAAATTGCAGTTATATACACCATGGAGTTTTTTTCAGCTGTAAAGAAAGACAGAGTACGGCATTTACCAGAAAATGCTGGAACTAGAGATCATCATTTTAATCTAAATAAGCCAGACTTAGAAAGATCAACATTGCAAGTTTTCTCTCATATGTGGATGTTAGATATAGGTCATGAAAGTAGAAGGGAGCTGAGTAGGAAATGATAATGGTCTAAAGGAAAAGGGGAGGAGGCAAAAAGAAAGGGTAATGGGAGAAAAGAAAGAAAATATCACACATGTTGCCCTTAAGGCAAAATTGAGATGTATGTATAGAAATAGTCACGAAAAAGATGTGCAAGTAGAAGGGGGACCATTGGTGGGGAGGAAGGGGATGCAAGAGGGGGAAGGTGAAGGTGAGCAATGTACAATGAAGTGCATGTATGGAAATGCCATGATGAGAATAATTAAGTTACATACTAAAAAGAACCAATGAAATAAGATTACCAATTTTTTTTTTTAATTTTAGAAAGTTTAAATTTTGGTTCCCCTTTTACCTTTTACTAAAGTTGTCTTGGGAGAAGGGCCTGGCAATCCACTCCCAAGGCAATTCCGAAGCACTCAGCCATTGAAAACCCTATGAGGGTCGCTATGAGTCGGATACCGACTCAACGGCACCTAACAACAACAACAACAAAATTGCCTTAATTGTCGAATCGAAAATTCACTTTACAGCACTCATCTTACTTAGCTTTCATAACATCACTATCTCTTGTTTTTATTCCCACTCCTTGGGCCAAATTCTTTTCAGTATTCTTTCCTGGCTCATCTTAACCTACACAGATTTTAAATGTAGATGTTGCCTGAATTCTTGTACTTTGTCTTCTCTATACCCTCCATCATCACAATACATGGTAAGGTTGAAGAATTTTCTTTGCAACTCCAGAGCAGTGTATCTGACTTCTACCTTGTCCTCTAAGCATCTCCAGAATGAATTCATCCTTTCCCCAAAGGATATGTTTCTCTTCTTGCTTTTTATACCTTATCTAACAACATTACAATTTACCCAACTGCCCTTACGGGAAATCAGGATTCATCTTAGAGTGTTGGCTCTCTGCCAGCTACATCCAGTGAGACCCTAACTCTTGTCATCCCCTTAACATCTTTTGTATTCTAGCCATTCCTTCCTTTGCCTGTCCTAAAACCTTGGGCTCCCTTGGGGTGGGGGTACCTTGTTGACCTCTATCACTCTAACACTAGCTCTGGTAGTGGGGTTCTTCTTAAATATTTCTAGTCTGGCCTCTTATAACTAAAATTTAGTGCTTTCCTAGTGCTTAACAGTGTTTAATGGCTTCTAAAATAAGGCAAGTAATATTTGGAAACACCTTGAATGACAACACTCTTTGGAGCTCAGATATATGTGAAGCTAGAGACAACAACAACAACAGACAGACACATAAGTAAAACAACTAAGCAAATATGGGTAATTCATTAGAAGTGCTCAGTTAGAATTAACTGTGAAAGTCTGATGTGGAAGAATGTAACAGAAGTAGTTTCCACTGTAGCTGAAGTTTGTTTATTCTACTTATCTGAAGTCAGAGCCAATAATCCTAATGATCCCAAGAATGGTGATAAATGCTTTTCTACATTTAGAAAGAGCCAATTGGCAGAACATTTGCAAATGGGCCAATTCCGCGCTCTTAGTAACGTGATATGAATAGGACTCTGCTGATTAAGTGCTGGTGGGACAGGGGACTTCATAGTTTCTTATTAGCAGAGGTAAATTTAGACCCATTTTCATCCTTTCTGGCTCTGTGCTTTTGCAACACCCTGAATGCACTTAAGAGACTGAAAGATGATGTTTATATTTAGGGAACAAAACCAAGCTACATGACCCACAGGAGTCTAACGTTAGCCTGTGTCAAAAGTCAGGATTGGACCTCTGTGCCTCTGAAACCACCAGAGGAACATCTGTAAGGCTTTATGTTCCCAAATGGAGGCTGCCAGAGCACATTGTTGTTGGATTCCACAGAGACCCTTTTTCTGCTCACTCTTGATTTGATTCTTTTAGCTCAAGCTGTTCTAAATCTTAATTATCTTCTAGGACTTTGCTTTTTCTATGTATCTCTGCTAGTTTTTATTGTGGCATTGAGCAATATGGTTTCTGTCCTTGGCCAATCTCTTCTTCTGCTTTTGCTTTATTTTATGAGGTTTCATTGACCTGCATGTATCCTCCTTTGTATCTACTTTCAATTGTGGCCTGCTTTTATTTTAGCTCTTCCCTAACAGTGTCTATAGACCTTGATCTATCAAGCAACACAGATATGGAGAGATACATTAGAAGAGCATAAACTGGTTTTATTAGCCCCTGTGACCTCCTGTCTACTAAAATGGTTTTATTTGTAGGCTTTTTAGTTGAAGCTGGCTGACAGCCTTGGATTATGACCTTTAAGTAAGAGCCTTGTGATGGGGATGGATGAAAAATAACATTTCTTCCCTCATTCCCATCCTTCATATTTATAACATAAATGCTGAGTATTCATGGGAAAAAAATGCTTAATTTACTGAACTAATCCAAGCTGAAGTACCTTTTTAGAAATAATTTGATGTTATTTGTCCACAAAAATGAATGTGGAATGACAGCCCCATTAATTAAGAGATAAAAATCCAAGAAAGAAAAATCTTACTGTTTATCCCTCAAGTAATTAATGACACCTGAATCTAAGTGATTTCTATAATTTGCAGATTTTGTCTCAGCTAAGAGCTGAAATTGTTCATATCTACACTAAGGAACCCTCTACCCTTACGAGTTAACACTGTACATGTTTTAACACCTTCACCATTGCTAATATCCATTAGGTAGTGCTTTTTTTAAAACCTTTAATGGATTCTTTAGCTTCAGAGGGAATGTCTTTATTGTGAGGATAAAATCAGTTGGAACAGAACCCAGCACATAATTTAGACTTTTGCTACTATAATTTATTAAAATTATAATAATGGATTAATATCATGTTGGTGCTGGGTGTTATTTGGTCTGCGGCCTTTTTATTCCTGTCTGTGATAGTATTTAGGTAGCTATATACACACCAGGGAAAACCAAGACAAAGTTATACTTCATTGTTAGCTGCATCTTTGATTCAAACTCCCATGTAAAACTCCACAGAAATGGACTATAAGGACAGAATTCCACTTCCTTAGGCTGGAGGATATAAATATCAACTCCAAAAGCAAGCCAATGGTACTTCTGTTCGTCCTTCCTCATCCTTTCATTTATACTTGAATACTGAAATTCCCCATGTCAACTGTATGAAAATGACACCAGCCAGAGCTAGAGAACAAGGCAGAAATAACAGGCTTAGTGGTGCCCGCCTGGAACCCCAGCAACTCAGTA
>VMDO01016280.1:0-33147 GCA_007922755.1 Pedetes capensis | reverse complement strand
AAATGGCCATGCACCAAGCCGCTAGCCATGGCCAATGCAATGTTTCATAAATCAAACAATATCAAACCATAGAAATGGCTCCTTGTAGATCTAGTTAGAGGACAATTAATGGAACAAAGGGTACAATCTTTGCCAGTGAGCAGTACCTATCTTCCAGGATTGTGAAGATGATTGTTGATAATGTGTACATGGCACAAATTGTAGCTATTTTATTTTATCTTATTACTTTATTAGTATTTTACTTATGCATGGTAGTGAGGTACAGAGTAATATGTTAGCTAATATATTTATTATGCAACTATCAAATGAGGATTTATTTATTTATTTATTTTGCTGGTGCTTGGGGGTTGAACCCAGGACCTCGCACATACTTTGCAAGTGCTCTACCACTTGGCTGCACCCCCAGCCCATATTTTATTTTTTATCTTGAAACAGGGTCTCACTAAGTTACAAAGGCTGCCTCTGGCCTTGAACCTGCCATTCTCCTGCCTCTGCCTCCCACATTGCTGGGATTATAGGCATAAGCCACCATGCCTGGCTCAAATCAGTATTCTTAACATTTTGATCTTAAATATTTCACAGAACAAAATAAACAGGAAAAAAAAAAAGAAAAAAGTAAGAGTTTTAATTAACAAAATGACAGCATATGCTACCATGGGTTATACCCTGACATTTTTCTTCCTTTTTCATATTTTCATAGAGTTGCATCCTGTATTTGTGTTTTGTCTCTCCCTCTTTGTCCCTCTATGTTGTTCCATCTCTCCCTCCCCCTTCCCCATCAACCATTTCCTCCCAGTATCTTGCTATTATTTTTAAAGGAAATTCTAGATGCTAGACAAAGAACACATAAGCTAGATGAAAAAGTCAAAATTACATAGTGTTTGATATAATAACTGTGTCTCCCAGAACTGTAGCAAAAAATAATTGACTACTTAAGATTTTAAAATTGAAGAATGATCTTGTATTCAGTTTTGTATGTAATTGATGGTTACATGTGGCCACATAAGACTATGTGAGTATAGATTTAAAAAACTTAAAATGAGTACAGTGTTTGACAGTTATGTCCCACCTAGACTTAAGGAACATTTAGAATCTGGCTAGGATGTTACTCAAAAGAGATTTGTGATAGTTTCATGAGATAAAATTACAGCATGAATCATCATCTCTCTAGCCTATTCAATGGAAGATTTTTTTCGAAAGACCAGCACAGTTCACAATTTGATGAACATGTGATTCTACAATGTGATTCTTTAATTTCAAATGATATGGTGGAGAAGGCATATGCTATTTAAAGGTACAGGTTTGTGTTTATCAAACGTGAACTAAGGGAAGGAGTCTATTTTTCTATTTAAAAGGAGTAGAGGTAGAAGCTTGACATTTTCCAAGTTAAGCTATCATTTAGACAACCCAAAACACAATAACGCAGATAGGTATCCTTGTAATCCAGAATTTAAAAAGTCAATTATCATGTTTTTTGACAGCATACATGCAGAATGTTGAAGGGACTTGCATGGAGATCATCGTCTAATAATGCAAGCATAGAACATGTAAGTCCAACTTTAGAATTACTAATATTTTGGATGAAGATGAAAACACAGGTTTAAGAAGCCTAGTGCAGTAAGGTTTATCAGGATTTTAAGGTATTTCTTCAGTTAGACTGGAATTTTTTGTTGGCTAAGCTTTCATGATAAGCCAATTTAATATTTAAGGCTATTATAACCCCTGAGCATTAGCACCTGGCATTCTAACTAAAGTTAATTGCAGTGTCCTTAACTTACTAAAAAAAAACTAATAGAAAAAAGACAGTAATAAGATAAAGCTCAATCTAACTCAGAGAGTTTAAATAAGATGTGTTATTTAGACTGATTCTGCATTAACATAGGCATTAATTAATATTGCAGCAATAAAATATACAGGTTATTGGACTTCTCTGTGATTTTGTTTACTTATCTGTAAAACGGACAGGTCTCCTTTGTTCTTTTTTTTTTTTTCCTCCAGTGCTAGACCTCAATTATACATATTTGTTGTTGTTGTTGTTAGGTGCTGTCGAGTTGGTGTCCAACTCATAGCGACCCTACGTACAACAGGCAAAACACTAGTGTTAGTGCTTCTCTGCTATTCATAGGGTTTTCAATGGCTGATTGTTTTTTGGATACTTGTCATGGAAATACTCTGCCAAAAGCTGCATCATTGGTGCCAAGGTCCATGACTCCATTCAAATGAATGTGGCTAAGGTTGACAAGGTCATGTGCAGGTTTTTTTTTCCCCTGTATTTTTTATTAGTAATTTTTAGTTAATGTACAACTTAATAGGTTTTATTATGACATTTCCATACATGCATATCATTGTACATTGCTCATATTCACCTCCCCTAGTACCCTCTCATGACCTGCAATCTTCCTCATCCCCCTCCTCCCTACCAATTATCCCCTTCACACTTGTATGTTTTCTGTGTGTATATATATTTACATATCATATATATACATAAAAATATGAAATGCTTTACAAATTTGTGTGTCACCATTGCACAAGGGCCATGTTAATCTCTGTATTGTTCCAATTTTAGTATATATGTTGCTGAAGTGAGCACCACAGGCCGTGTTAATGGCCAGTTAATTAACTAATTTTTATTTTATTTATTTATTTTGCAGTAGTTGGGGTTTGAAACTAGGGCCTTGTATGTACTTTGAAAGTGCTTTACCACTGGGCTGCGTCCTCAGCCCACTTTTTATTTTTTATCTTGAGACAGGGTCTCACTAAGTTATGTAGGCTATTTCTGGCCTCAAACCTGTGATCCTCCTGCCTCAACCTCCAAAGGTGCTAGGGTTACAGGCTTGAGCCACTGCCCCCAGCCTTTACTGTCCAGTTTAAAACCGGTGCTATTTGTGGGGCCATTTACATGATGAATGAGTCAGAAGACTCCCTTCTATTGGCCATGGTTAAGGGCATTGTCTCAAATAACTAACTTCTGATTGGAGAGAATAGTGGATATGGAATATTTGTCATCCATAAAATAGCAAGAAACCCAAAAATAAATTAATTAAAAAATAAAGTAAGTGGATGTCTTGGCATATGCCTGTAATCCCAGAGATTCAGGAAGTGGGGACAGGAGGATCACAAGTTGGAGACCAGAGGCAGCTTGCATAACTTAGCAAGACCCTGTCCCAAAATAAAAAATAAGAAGAGGTTGTGGATTTCCCTGGGTTCAGTCCCCAAGTGCTGCAATAAAATAATTTTTTTTCTTTTTGTGGTACTGGGGGGGTTGAACGTAGGGTCTCCCACTTGCATGCCTTGCAAGCATTGTACCAGAGCTGCTATTTATTTATTTATTTATTTATTTATTTATTTATTTATTTGTGGTACTAGGGGTTGAACTCAGGGCCTCACGCTTGCATGCTCTGCAAGTGCTGGACCACTGAGTGCAACCCCAGCCCATTTTTTTTTTTTACTTTTGGAGACAGGGTCTCGCTAAATTACTCAGACTGGCTCTGGTCTCAAACTTGCGATCCTCCTGCCTCTGCCTCCCAAGCTGCTGGGACTGGGCGCTGGTCATGCACAACCTCGCCCGGCTCTGAGCTGCTTTTTGTTTTGAGAAAGGGTCTCGCTAAGTTATGCAGGCTGTTTCTGGTCTCAAACTTGTGATCCTCCTGTCTCTTCCTCCCAAGTTGCTGGGGTTACAGGTGTGAGCCACTGTGCTTGGCTCAATAAAAATTTTGTTTTACAAGGTAGACATCATGTCTTTCATCTTGTGTTGTACCCAACTTAACCACCAGACATGCAGCATGTCTTTTGAAACCTTCAGAACACAGTGGTCAGGGTTCACACTGGCGAATCATCATGTCGATCTGTATCAAGCTGCAGAACAAGGAGTATGTGAATGAAGCATGGCCAAGTTCAAGTTCCTTGGCAGCCAGGAGATCTACATTTCAAAGTTGGGCTTGACTAACTTTAGTGTGAATGAATTTTCAGACTTAGTGCCTGGAACATGGCTCACATTCAATGACTATGGGATCAAATGCATCCCCAGTCACAGTCCCCTCAGTCAGGTAGGACACCAAAACATGTAAACTCTAGCAGGCCTTTATTGAGCAGAAGCTGCTGGGGCTGTCTCTATCAGAGAAGAGAATAGCAGCCAGGGGAGGAAATGGTGAGGTTTTATGGGCTCTAGGTATGAAGGGGAAGGGGTAGCCATTGTGCCACAAATGGGATAGGTAGAAAGAGGGTGTGTGGAGGGTTTTAATAGGCTAGAAGAGGGAAAAGGAAATAGTCATCAGTTCCTGGGCCCTGGGGAAGATTTAGGTTAGGTTTTGGCAGGCAGCTTAGGTGGGCTTTTAAGGGCTGGGGCATGATATGTAGAAAAAGGTACCATCTTAGAGGAAGGCACCATTTTGTAACAGGTCCTGCCTAACACCCTGGATATATGACAGGCCTTGCATTCATGAAGGCTTCCACTGTGCTGCCTTTTCCTTAATTTTGCCCACCAGTAAACCCTACTTATCTAAAAAAAAAAAAAAAAAAAAAAGGGTGAGGGAAGACCATGAAATAATGACTTTTTTCTCTTGTGGTGCTGAGATTGGACCTGGGGATACACATATGCTAGGCAATTTTTTCAATAAACTGGAAGAAAATAACTGCCAATAAAAATTTCTATGAGGGAAAATGTTCTTAGTGATGTTTCATACAAACAGAAACAATCCATCACTAGCAGACCCATATTTAAGGAAATGTAGCTAGAATCTTGGCCCTTTGGCCTGACAAAGGGATTCCAATAAGTTAGATCTGGCCACTTACCCCGAAGAAAGTAAACAAAAGTAATGGTGGAAAGGCAGGAAAGGATTTTAATCAACATGGCCATATTGGGAAGATGGAGGTCAAGCCTCTCAGCCCATCTTCAGGATACTGATAGGAGCTTTAGGCTTAAATAGAGGAAGAATTGGGTGTGCATAATTAAGCAGATGTGCCAAACTGTGCTCTGATTGATCATAATCTCAGTCTGTGTTTTGCAAGATGACTCCTGTCTCAAAAAAAAAAAAAAAAAAAAGAATTAACAAACTAACAAAAAATGGGGTTGGGGTGCAAATCAGCAGTAGAGCACTTGCCTGGCATGTGCAAAGCGCTGAGTTCCACCCCTAGTACAAAAAAAAAAAAAAAACAACAAAAAAAAAAACCCACAGGACTGGGGATGTAGTTCAGTGGTAGAGGGTTTGCCTAGCATCATGGGATAATCTGGTTCCCATGAGATGATTGCTCTTATTTGAAGGGACAGCTTCAGTTCCCATAATGGTGTAATTGCTCCTAGTTAGGACGGTGAGCTCATCATGGCATGATCTGTCTGTGAGGCCCTATTGTTCCTGGACTCCAAGGTGACTGCAAGTTTAGGACAATGATTAGAGATTTTCAGGCCTGTTTTTGGAAGTCTGGAAGAGGACATTGTAAAAGATGACAGTAAAATATTTTAGTTACTTTTATCTTTGTTCCCTCATCCATGAAGAGGGATGAGATTAGGTAAATTTAGGGCTGGTGAAGTTTATATCACCATGTTTTATTTAAGATGCTTCTTAAATGATTAACATGCCTATATGCAGAATTGAGCAGGAATCTGACCCCCAGTAAAGGAGACAGAAACAAAATGAAGGCAGAGATGACAGGCTTTTATCCTGCTTCTTGTTACCTAGTGGACCCAAGTGAAGGGTCAGTGCATTTTAGCAAAAAGCAGTATCTAAGTACTTGTTATAGAAACACTAAAGTGTGTTGGGTGTGGTGAAGCATATCTGTAATCCCAATACTAGGGAGGCTAAGGAGGATCATGGGTTTGAGGCCAGCCTGGGTTTCAGGGTAACATGGTGAGACTCCCTCCAAGAAAAAAGAAGGACGAGGAGAAGCATGAAGAGGAGAAGGGAGAGGAGGAGTAGGAAAAGTAATCTTGGATTAACGTTCTCAGATACAGGAAGAAATGAAGAGCACAAGCATAGTAAATGTGTGGGTAAATCTAAATAACACAGATTGTATAAAATAATAATAGTTTCTTGTGATGCTCCAAATAAAGAGAAAATAAAATAAATGATAACACCAGTATATAAACAAATAGGGGAGATAAAGTATTAATTATTATTAGAATTTGCTGTGCCATGAATGTACCTACAAGTCCAGATATAAACCCTATAGTTATTGTGAAACAATTTTCAATAGAGGTTCTTAGGTGATTCAATTAGAGAAAAGATAGTTGTTGTTGTTGTTTTCCCTTCTATAAATGGAGCTGGAGCAATTGAATTCATACGTGTAAAATGATGAATTTAGACCCTTGCTTCATAACATTCCCAAAAACAAATTCAAAATGGAAAATAGATATAAAAGTAAGAACTACGACCATAAAAATACTAAAAAGAGTAAGTGATCTTCACGTTCTTGACTGAGACAAAAATTTCGTAGGACATCAAAAACATAAATGATAAAAAAATTGATAAATTGGACTTTATCAAAATTAAAATTTTGTCCTTCAAAGGACACAGTAAGAAAGTGAGAAGACTCACTACAAATTGCCAAGAAGTATTTGTAAGTCAGGTACTCGATGATGGATATGAGATATTCTGAATATACTGTTTTACCCAGTGGCTTGAACCCAGAGAAATACTCAAAGACACAAACAGATCAGGAGCAGAAGGAAGCTTTAATAGACTGGCCAGTTGGCTGCCCCTAGTCCTAGGAGTGGACTTGGAGGGAACAGCAGCTCAGGTCTGGTCAATTCGGGCTTTATAGGGCAGTTTAAGGGGTGGGGGAGTATAATGTAAGTTTCCATTTTCCAGAGCTCAGCCCTTTACAGAAATTCCCTGAATTTGACCATTTACAAAGTTATCTTGTGACACCACCTTTTCTTAATCCAGCCCTTCCTCAGGCACAGCTATCTTGTGACACAGTTGCCCTTATCAGCTTCTGTTGAGGGCTGGTTTTCAAGTAACCAGAGTGATTTTAAAGTGGCCTTAGGCCTGCTCTCACAGTACAAAGAGCTCTTATAGCTCAAGGATAAGAAGACAAATAATGGGAAAACTAAGAAGATATATGGAGCTGGGTGTGGTAGCACGCATCTTTAATCCCGGTGACTTGGGAGGAGAAGGCAGTAGGATCTTGAATTCCAAATTTAAAAAATGGGCTATGGGTGCATCCCAGTGGAAGAGTCCTTGCGAAGTATGTGTGAGGCCCCAGGTTCAACCCCCAAATACAGAAAAAAAAGAAGAAGAAGACGAAGAAGAAGACGAAGAAGAAGACGAAGAAGAAGAAGAAGAAGAAGAGGAAGAAGAGGAAGAGAAAGAGAAAGAAATATGACTGCCATGTGCACATGTGAAAAGATATTCACCTGCAATCCCAACAACTTGGGAGGTTGAGGCAAGGCGGATTCCAGGTTTGAGGTCAGAGGCAGCCTATGCAATTTCTTTTCTTACTTTTATTTTATTTTTAGCAGTACTAGGAGGTTGAATTCAGGAACTTATACATGCTTTGGACATACTCTACCACTGAACTGCACCTCCAGCTCATTTTTTACTTTTTTATTTTGAAACAGGGTCTTATTAAATTATCAACTTGCTATCTTCCTGCCTCTGCCTCTTGAGGCACTGGGATTATAGGCGTGTACTACCACAGCACACTAGCAGCCTCTGCAATTTTGAGAGACCCTGTCTCAAAATTTAAAAATAAGATAAAGGGCTTGGGGTGTGGCTCAGTAGTATACTTGCCTACCATGTGTGAAGTTCTGAGTTCAACCACACAGTACTAAAAAAAAAAAAGTTCAATATCATTAGTTATCAGGAAATGCAAATTAAGGCCATGAGATAATACTTCATACGAGAGTGGGTATAATAAAAAAGATGATCAGGGCATGATGGTGCATGCCTGTGATCCCAGGACTCAGAAGGCTGAGACAGGAGGACTGATGCAAGTTTGAGGCCAGTATGGTCTACATAGGGAGTTCCAGGACAACCTGCTACACAGTGAGACCCTGTCTCAAAAAACAAAAACAAAAACAAAATAGCCTGCAGAGCCAAGCACAGTGGTGGATACCTATAACCCAGTGACTCAAGGCTGAGGCAGGAAGATCACAAATTTAATGCCAGGAGCAATTTAATGGAATCCTATCTCAAAAACAAAAAACAAAACAAACAAACAACAACAAAAAAAATGGAGTTGGGGTACAAATCAATGTTACAGTACTTGCCTGGCATATGCAAAGCACCAGGTTCAACTGCCAGTACTGGGGAAAAAAAAAAAAAAAAAAGACAGGACTGGGTATGTAGTTCAGTCATAGTGGGCTTGCCTAGCATGTGCAAGGCCCTGGGTTTGATCCCCAGCACTTATGAAAGAAAAAAAAATTAAAGAGAAAGATGATAGGACTTGTTAGTGAGAATATGGAGAAACTGAACTCTCCATATATTGCTTACAAGAATGTAAAATGGTGTAGCCAGTCTAGAAAATAGTTGGGCAATTTCATAAAATGTTAAACAGATTTACCTTATGGCCCAGTAAGTTTTCTATTTACCCAACAACAAAGAAAACATATGTATACATAGATACTTTTACACAAATGGCCATCAAAGCGTTATTCATAGTACATGAGGAAGTAGAAACAACCCAAATGTAATGATTTCAAAATTCTGGAAAGTTACTAAGCAGTAGTTGTATAGTTAAAATGAATGAATTTAGCCAGAAATGGTGCACACCTGTAATCCCAGCACTTGGGAGGCTGAGGCAAGAGGATCACTAATGTGAGTCCATCCTGAGCTGGCCACACAGTGAGTTCTTGGCCCGCCTGAGCAAAATAGTAAGACCCTGTCTCAAAAAGAAATGAGTGGCTGGGAGCTGTGGTGAATGCTTGTAATCCTAGCAACTCAGGAGGCTGAGGCAAGAGAGTTGCAAGTTCAAAGCTAGAGGCAGCCTGCAAATTTAGTGAGATTCTGTCTCAAAAAAAAAAAAAACAAACAAACATGCAAAGAATCCTCCCAAAAACCAAGTTGAGTGTTGTGGTGTGCACCCATAATCCCAGCACTCAGAAGGCTGAAGCAAGAGGATTGCCATGGTTTTGAGGCCAGCATGGGCTACACAGAGAATCTCAGGCCAGGTTCATTTACAGAGTGACATTCTGTCTCAAAAAAAAAAAAAAAAAGAAAAAAGAAAAGAAAAGAAAAGAAGAAGAAATGAATTTTATGATACGATGTGTAATTTAGAATCCAATAAAACTGTAAAATAGTAGCAAAATCATGCATATTTGACATAATACTAAGAGAGGAGAAAGAGAATAATAAAAATATTTAATGAAACAAAAAGGCATGTACTTGGAAGGCTGAGGCAAGAAGAATGCATGAGTCCAGGCATTCTGGGCCAGTCTGGGCGACATAATGAGACCCTGTCTCTTTAATGAAAAAAACATGGAAGACGACAAATAGTAACACAAAACAAGTGAGACTAATATCAAGGACAGAGATTTAAACTCAAATGTAGCCTGGTATGGTGGTGCACGCCTGTAATCCCAGTTGACTCTGGAAGCTAGGCCAAGAGGATTGATAGTTTGAGGCCCATGGCAGCCTGCTCAGTTTGGCAAGACCCTGACTCAAAGTAAAAAATAAAAACGGAAGCCGGGCGCGGTGGCGCACGCCTGTAATCCTAGCGGCTTGGGTGGTGGAGGCAGGAGGATCTCAAATTCGACACCAGAGGCAGTCTGCAAGTCTGTATAATTTAGTGAGACTCTTTTTCTCAAAAAAAAAAAAAAAAAAAAAAAAAGGCTGGGGTGCAGCTCAGTGGTCCAGCACTTGCAAAGCATGCAAGCATGAGGCCCTGGGTTCAATCACCAGTACCACAAAAAAACAAAACAAAAAATAAAAATGGGTGAGGAGTACAGCCCATAGCACAGCACTTGCAAATTTTGTGGGAGGCTCTGGGTTCAACCCCCAAGTAGAAGCAAAAACAAAACTCAAAGTTATATACGTTATAACATTCAAATACAGACAGTGTGCTATTTACCTATTGCCACTCAGTTTTCAATTCACCCTTTTTTCTGCTCTATGAAAATGGTTCTGGGCCTTTCAAGTATTTTTCCTCTGCTAGGTGGCAAAAGAATTGATGCTTTTGAATTGTGGTGCTGGAGATGTCTACTGAATATACCATGGACTGCCAAAAGAACCAACAAATCTGTCCTAGAAGAAGTGCAACCAGAGTGCTCCTTGGAAGCAAGAATGGCCAGATTGCGTCTTACATATTTCGGACATGTAGTCAGGAGAGATCAATCCCTGGAGAAGGGCATCCTGTTTGGGAGAGTGGCAGGTCAACGCAAAAGAGGAAAACCCTCCACCAGATGGATTGACACAGTGTCTGCAACAATGGGCTTAAACATAAACAAGATCGTTTGCCTGGCACAGAATCGGCAAGCGTTTCGATCTGCTGTACATATAGGGTCGCTCTGAGTTGGACTTGACTCCACGGGCACCTAACAACAGGTGGCATGGAAAGTGTCGCAGTAGAGGGCGCTAGAGAGAAGTTGCAAGAAGGAAGGTTTTTACTTCCTGCTTCTCTCGCGCTCACAGGTAAGGCTCCTGAGGCATGCTCCGCTTCCCACTTTCTAGCAGCCGCAGCGCGCTTGTTCTCCCCAGTTTCAGGTCCCAGCACATTTTACGGCACCAGGTTCCCGCTGTGCACAATGGCCAGCAGCTTTCTTGTAGCACACTATTTTCTGTGAGATGCGTCCTGGAAAACAGCTGTCCCCGGCATCCTACACTGAAGACTTCTGGTAAATTCTAGACTATAGATTACTAGAAAGTTGGTGCAGTGGGAATCACAGGGTAATTCATCCATGGTCAGAATTAAAGAAAAATTGCAGGATCCTTTCAAAAGATGAAAAAAAAAAAAAGCATAATGCTGTTCAATAGCCATTAGTTAAAACATTTCTTAGAAAACTAGGATGTAAGAGAAAAATTTTTTTCTTTTCTTTCCCTTCCTTCCTTCCTTCCTTCCTTCTTTCCTTCCTTCCTTCCTTCCTTCCTTTCTTTTCTTCTTTTCAGTACTTAGGGGTTGAACCCAGGGTTTTGCACACTTTGCGAATGCTCTACCCCTGGGCTGCACGCTTAGCCCACTTTTTATTTTTTTCTCTTGAGACAGGGTCTCACTAAGTTATAAAGGCTGCCTCTGGCGTTGAAACTGGGATTCTCCAGCCTCAGCTTCTGGAATTGCTGGGATTATAGGCGTGAGCCACTGTGCCTGGCCAGAATTTTCTTACTCTACCAAAAATTGATAGTAACCATAATAGTTAATGTTGATGGTGAAAGCTTTTGATATCAGGAATAAGACAAGGATGTTAGTTAGACATCATCATTTCTATTTAGTGTTGAGGAGGCTCTAGCAAGGGCAGTAAGGCAAAGAAAAAAACATATCAGTCAGGTTCAGGCTGCTATAATGATAGCACAGGCTGGGTGGCTTAAACAGTAATTTATTTCTCACAGTTTTGGGGGGCTGGAAGTATGAGATGAGTGAGGCCCCTCCTTGGCAGAGGCCCTCTGCCAACATGGTTCGCAGCTTCCTTCTCATTCACAGATGGCTGTCTTAGTGTATCCTCACATACCTGGGCATGACAAAGAGCTCTTGACTATTCATCTCTTTGTAGGAGATCTCCCTAATCCCATCATGGAGGTGTCAACCTCAAGATCTCATTTAAACCTAATTCCCTCCCAAAAGTCCCCTTTCCAACTTTGAATGTTGGGAAGACACGACATTCTGTCCATAGGTGCTGGGAGTGTAGTTTGTTGTGTAGCGTTTGTCTATCATATGCAAGGTACATCCACTATAAAACAAAATATGACAAAAGCATTTAGCCCATAGCAAGAAGAATAAGGATTAGAAAGACTGTTAATTACTAAGTTCTTGTCTCTCAGCTTGAACATACTTTGGGATGGTGGTTCTGGGACTCTGTAAACCACATTTCTTTGCTGCAAGAGCCCCGGAGTCATATGGAAATTCATTATGTGTGTATGTTCTAAGTCAGTATTTAGTCAGCTGATGAGTAGTTTTCATATGTAATCAAGGCTTATACTACTGTGTCCTTATCCCTCTGCTTTAGGTCCACAGAAGTTTTGTGTCTCAGTAGGAACTGTTTCTTTGCACTTGGCCTGAGTCCCAAAGCCCAGCCTCTGCCTGTAAGCTTAATGCTTTACTGTACTTCTGATTGTATGTTGTCTCCATGTGGGAACTTTGAATGCAATTTTCCCTGTGTCTAATTTGCATACTTGGGAGAAGGACCTGGCAACCCGCTCCACAGAAAAACAATCAGCCATTGAAAACCCTATGCATATGAGAGAAGCATGACAATAGTATTTTGTCTGTTGTACATAGGGTTCCTATGAGTTGGACACCGACTCTACAGTACCTAACAACAACAATTTGAATACAGAACTGTGATTGTGTTACTTATATGCATACTGAGATCACACCTCTGCCTGTGTGTCTTGAATTACAGTATTTAGCCCTATGAAAAGCATTTAGCATAGTATTTCTCTTTTTGTTCCTTAAGAAATGAGACAAGTCGGATTATAAAGCATGCTGGTAAGTATACTTGAGTTAATTTCACTAATTAATCATGTTGAGTGTGTGGAAAGTAACTGAAGAAATGGTGATCAGGGAGGTGGTGGGAGGTTTTTTAGTTCCTGGATAATACACTAATGTAAAAAAAGGATAAAGATAATCATATTTATATTGTGGCAAATTAATGAGTTCAGATGAAATAAAATGGATTTTCTGGGTTAGACATAGCTCCACTGATATAATAATGGTTTCCCCACCCCAAACCAGATCCTAGTTTTGATCTAAGAATAGAAAGGTCATCTAAATTTTACTATTACAACATTCTGTGGTCTTTCTTAATAGTCTAATGTTAAGTTAAAATCTTTTGAGGTTCCAGAACTCAGGGTAGTATTAATAGGAAACAGCTATGCTTCTGACAGCTTCTTGAAGATAGTGCAGTTATTTTGCAGTGTTTTATGAGATAATTAATCATATGGTTTCTTATCTGTTCTTAACAGTTTATTTTGTTATTTTATTTTATTTTATTTATTGTAGTACTAGGGGATTGAACCAGGGCCTTGTGCCTACTTTGCAAACACTCTACCACTGAGCTGCATCGCCAGCCCCCTTTTACAGTTTTTATTTTGAGACAGGGTCTTGCTAAGTTATATAAGCTGCCTCTGCCTCTGGCCTCTAACTTGAGATCCTCCTGCTTTTGCCTTCGTGGTTGCTGGGATTACAGATGTGTGCCTCTATGTCTAGCTTTCTCTACAGTCACTGGCAGATCTGCTGTAGGGTGAGGGCCAGATTTCTGCTTTACCAATGGTCATCATCTGGTTGTGCCAGGACAGGCTGGCAGGGTGGAGATCCGGAGAAGAGTTGTAGCCGCTCAAATTCAAAGGCAGCCTTTCTTTCAATCTCAATTTCTCTCTCTCTTTTCTTTTCTTTATATTTTTTTCTCTCTTTTTTTAGAGTCTTGTTACATAGTATAGGTTGTCTTTGTACTCATGAGCCTCTTGCCTCACCTCCTGAGTGCCGTGTCACCATGCCCAGTTTATTCCTGTGTTCTACTCTTTACTTTAATATCCAAAAATAAAATATTGACGTCTTTTGGTGAGATAGAAGCCAAAGGGCCAGTGACTAGCATTACCATTTTTGCTCACACTTTTCTGTTTGAGTCCTGTTAAATAATAAGCAATTACCAGTAATCTGCTTTTCATGTGTCTAGTAATTTTCTGTTGTATGCTGATAGAGTAGGTCACTTGAGAAGGCTTTGATTTCTGATATATTCATCTGAACAGTGCTGAGTTTTGTTCTAACAGAGAGTTAAATTCCTAGAGAATAATTCTCATCTGGAATCTTGGTTACAATTTTGTTTAGTAGGGTCTACTTAGGTTTTGTCTCGAAGTATGTACTTTACCAGAGATTTGGTCTTTACTCATAAGGCATGGCCCTTATGCAGTTTCAATGGAGAGCTTAAATTGTTCATTAAGCCCCTATAAATCCTATGGTGTGAGATAAAATTCTAAATTAGTCTTTTTATGTTTTCTGGCAACATTTGTGGAAAAGACTATCTTCTTCTCATTGGATTGCCATGGATCTTTTTGGCAAAAACCAGTTGATCATAATAGTTTATTTTGGGCTAAACAATTGTTCCTTTTTTTTTTTTTTTTGCCACACTAGGGGGCTGAACCCAGGGCGTCTCATATACTTTGTAAGTTCTCTACCACTGAGCTGCATTCCTTGCTCATTTTTTATTTATCTTGAGACAAAGTCTTGCTAAGTTATGCAGCCTGGCTCTGACCACGACCTTGGAATCCTCCTGCCTCTACCTTCAGAATTGCTGGGATTATAGGTATGTGCCGCTGTGCCTGGCTTCTATTCCATCTTTCTACATATCTATCCTTAAGTCAATAACATACCCTCTTAATTACTATAGCTTTATCTAAGTTTTGAAATTGGGTAGTATAAGTGCTCTAATTTTGATCTTTTCAAGATTGCTTTTGGCTATTTTGGGTTCTATTTCCACATATATTTTATAATTAGGTTGCCACTTTTGAAAATAATAATCCTGCTGGAATTTTGATAGATATTTCACTTAATTTATTTATCTACAACTGGAGTGGAGCATTGCCACCTTAAAAATGTCAGATGTTCCAATCCATGAATATGCAGTGTCATTCCATTTATTTCAATTTTTTAAATTTCTCTTGGCAATGTTAGCATTTTTCAGTGTACAAAATCTTATATTTCATTTCTTAAATTTACTTCTAAACATTTTATTCTTTTTTGATGATACTATGAATAGAATTGGGGGGTGGGATTTAGCTCATTTGGTAGAGTGCTGCTCTGCAGTCTCTGAGGTCCCAGGTTCGATTCCTAGCACCACAAAAATGGGAGAAGGACGTGACAATCCACTCCCGAGGCAATCCTGAAATAGTCAGCCATTCAAAACTCGATAAGGGTCGCTATGAGTAAGATATGACTCAATGGCACCTAACAAAAACAACAACAAATAGAATTGTTTTTGTATTTTCATTTTCATGTCATTTCTTACTAGAGGAATGTAACTGATTTTTGTATATCAATCTTGAATCCTATGATTTTGCTGAGCTTCCTGTTTTTAGTTGAAAATTTTTTTTGTGTGGCAGTAAGTGGTTGAACCCAGGACCTTATACATGTTTTGCACATACTCTACCACTAAACTGCACCCCCAGCACAGTTTTTACTTTTTACTTTTTGAGTAAGAGTCTCACTAAGTTACACAGCCTGCCTCTGGCCTTGAATTTGCAATTCTCCTGCCTCGCCTCTCAATTTGTTGGGATTACAGTTATATATCGATGCACCTGGCTGCTGAGGTACTTCTAATAAAAATTTTTTTTGAGTTTCTTGGGATTTTATACATATAAGATCATGTTATCTACAAATAAAGACAGTGTTATTTCTTCTTTTCCAATATAGAGGCTTTTTATTTCTTGCCAGTTTAAGCTGGCTAAAATTACTAGTTGGATGGTAGTATTGTTCAAGGCTTTTGTATCCCTGCTGAGTTTTTGCCTGGTTTTACTTATTTTTGAGTGGGTTATTGAGGTATTCAAAATTATTGCTCAATTTTATACTTCTTCCTTCAATTCTGTTTGTTTTCACTTTTTGTATTTTGGACTTTTAGATATGTTGTTCTTGTTAGGTGCCATTGAGTTGGGTCTGACTCATGGTGACCTGATATACAACAGAACGAAATACTCCCTGATGCTGTGCCGTGTCCGGCATTGTGTCAGTGCTTCTCTGCTATTCATAGGGGTTTCCGTGGCTGATTGTTTGGGGGATTGTTTCAGCAGTGGGTTGCCAGGTCCTTCTCCCATTTTTTGAGGTGCTGGGGATTGAACCCACAACCTCAGAGAGTGCAGAGCAATATTCTACCAACTGAACTAAACCCCAGCCCATGTTTAAGGTATATGTGTATTTAAAATTGTTTATCTTCTGCAATTGACCTTTTATCACTATAAAATATCCCTTTTTGTCTATAGTAATATCTTTGTCCTAAAGTTTATTTTGTCTGATATTTGTAGAGCCATTCCACCTCTCTTTTGGTTATTCTTTGCATATCTTTCCCACCCTTTTACTTTCAATCTATTTATGTCATTGAATTTAAAGTTTACTTTTTACATTTGATGTAGAACTGCATAATTTTTTTTTTCAATACTTAGGGTTGGCCTCACACATGCTAGGCAAATGCTCTATCACTGAGCTGTACTCCCAACTTCTTTGTAAAAATTTTTATTTTGAGACAAGGCCTTGCTAAATTGCACAGGCTGCCGTTAACCTCAAACTTGCTATTCCCCTGCCTCAGTCTCTGGAATCGCTGGGATCACAGGGGAGGGCCTGGTGCTTGATTTTTTTCTTTTTTTCCTTCTTTGTTTTTAATTAATTTTTTTTTTGAGGTAGGGTCTCATATCTCATAGCCCAGGCTGATATGCAACTCACTATGTAGCCCTGGCTGGCATTAAGCTCCTGATTTTCCTGCCTCTCCCTTCAAAGTGCTGGGATTACAGACTTGCATGAGCCACCATACCTGGTTGGATCTTATTTTTTTGTTTAGTGCAATGCCTGACTCCTATGTGTGCTAGATCCTTTAAGTACTTTATGTTATTTATCTCTCTTATGAGCCTAAAAAAGTATATATTGTTGTTCATTTTTGTAAATGAAGACTCTGAGGCTTGGAGAAGAATGGATCTTGAACTCAGAGATATTTCAGTAGACTTCAAAGCCTAGTTTTTAAAAACAAGATATTAGTTATTTTGTTTGATATTTTTATCTTTCTATCTATCTATCTATCTATCTATCTATCCTATCTATCTATTTCTCTATCATCTATCATCGATCTATATTTATTTAGTGATAGTAAGGGTCAAACCCAGGGCCTTGCACATGCTAAGCAACAAGTGCTGTACCATGGAGCGATAGCCACAGCTGTGTTTGGAATTTTTCAAATGCTATACTTAAAAATAGATATATCAAGGGCAACTGTGGGGCTCTCTTCACTGTACTTTAGTCACTTAAGAACCCAGGGCAACAGATCTGCTACCATGTTGCTGATTGCTATCCCAGAAAAAAAACTCTGGAATGCCATGGACCAACAAATAAATGGTCTACTTCAGAAGTACACATCATTCCTGTTCAAAACTTATTGGCCAGTCCTAGTCACTTTCCCCACATTCACAAGTAGGCAGGAATTGCAATCCTGTTGTATGCCTGGGAGACAGATACTTGGTAAGTCACATATTTAATGACTGTCCACTGGATATCAGTTTCAACTAGTAGCTGGTACTCTCCAAGGTCATAATCAAATTTCAACAATGCTACACATCTCACTCAGAGAGGCAACACTCAGATAAAGAAGGCCCATCACTATTCTTAACAGCAAGGAAATTTCTCCAAAAGTGCCCAGTAGACTTCTTTTACTTAGTCTAGGCCTGTATGTATCACATGTTTATTCTTAACCAATTATAGGAATCTACCTTTTAAAGCCAAGGATTGAGTCACTTTTCTCTGAAACTCATGGCTATCTGAGGTTTGTGTAAGTGTTGGAAATCATACTTCTCTGGCACCTTGTGTGTGTGTGTGTGTGTGTGTGTGTGTGTGTGTGTGTGTGTTGGAGATTGAATCTAAGACCTCATGTGTGTCAGGTAAGTGCTCTGCCACTGTGCTATGATCCCCTTCTCTATCACTTTTTGGTAAGCCATACCTGTCAAGGAAAGAGACTTTGAGACTGTCAGTACTCAGATATTGAAGCCAAAATGAGAAAGTGGAAAAAGAAATGTAGTCAGGAAATCAACTAGACCTTTTATCAAGTGCAAGCCTGGAGGAATACACTTTTCAATAAAAATATACAGTAGGGTTAGAGGTGTAGCTCTGTGGTAGTATAGTGCCTGCCTTGCATGCAAGAGGCTATGGGTTAGATCTCTAGCACCACATACATGCAGACACAAGTAACAATAATGAATGAGAGAGATTGAGACAGAGATTGAGATGGAGGGGAGGGAGATAGAGAGAAGGAATACTGTTCAATGCAGTAAGGGTTGGAATAGTCTTTAAAATCAGACCTCAAAAGATTAGATATATGTATCCATTTATAAATTTTATTATTGAAAAATTTTCATTTGTTATAATTGTCTATACATACATTCAGTGCCATGTAATGACTATAATGACCTGACTTGTATTACCTCTAAACTAACATTTATGTAGAATTTACTGTCAGGCACATATATTTTGTAGCTTAATCCATGGGTTATATAATTTAATCCTTAGTAATCCTATGAGTAGCATAATAATCAGTCCTCCCATTCTACACAAAAAAATTGAGGCTTGAACTGGGGATATAGCTCAGTTAAGTGCTTGCTTAGCATGTGTGAGGCCCTAGTTTTGATTCCCAGCACTACAAAATGAAACAATGCCCAAAACCAAACTGAGGTTCAATTCTGATATGTATTTTGACTATAGTTACAGACTAGTACTATAACGAGGTTAATTTGGTTTCAAAACTTCTTCTTCAGTACTAGGGTGTTGAATTCAGGGCCTTAAGCATGCTAAGTAAGTGCTCTACCACTGAATTGCACCCCCATCTCCTTTTATTCTTTACTTTGAGATAGGGTCTCCCTAAATTATGCAGGCTGCCTCTGTCCTCAAACTTGACATCCTCCCACCTCAGCTTTCTTAATATAAAATTTTCTTAATTAAAATTACCAATTGGTCCTTTCTATAATTGAACATAAGAATTCTTAAATTTGGATCTTATAGTAATTTTTTAAAAGTATTTAAAAAAAGACAATAAGCCCATTATATGGATTTAGGGTTTAGTCTCTGATTATAATTGCTCACAATGTTATTTTAAGTAATAGTGCTTATTACTTTCCAAGAGCCCTACCATGATGGTGCACTGTAATCCCAGTGACTCAGGAGGCTGAGGCAGGAGGGTTTGAGTTTGAGGCTAGAGGCAGCCTACATAACTTACTGAGACCCTGCCTCAAAAAATAAAAATGGGCTGGGGGTACAGCCAGCCAGTAGAGCACTTGCAAAGTATGTGTGAGGCTCTGGGTTCAAATCCCAAGTGCCACAAAAAAAAAAAAAAGAAGGAAAAAACCTTTCTAAGGAGTGCTCCCCTCCACCCTAGTACGGAGGGGCTGAATCCGGGGCCTTGTGCTTACCTTGTAGGTGCTCTAGCTCTGAGCTGTAACCCTAGCCCCTTTTTAAATTTTTTATCTTGAGACAAGGTCTTACTAAGTTACACAGGCTACTGCTGGCCTTGAACTTGCAATACTCCTGACTCCATTTCCTAAATTGCTGTAATTACAGGTGTGTGCCACCATGCCCAGCACAAGGAGCTTTTATCCATATTTCCATGTGTTATGCAAATGTTGTTGTTAGTTGCTGTTGAGTCAGGTCCTACTCATAGTGACCCTGTGTGCAACAGAATGAAACACTACCCAACACTGTCATGTACATGGTTTTTTTTTTATGTTTAAGCTCATTATTGTAGTCACTGTGTCAACCATCTAGTTGAAAGTCTTCTTTTTTTTCATTAACCCACCACTCTCCCTAACATGATGTCCTTTTCCAGGTGTTAGTCCCTCCTGAAAATATGTCCAACATATGTAAAACGAAGTCTAACCATCCTTGCTTCTAAGGAATACTCTGGTAGCACTTCTTCTAGGACAGATATATTGGTTCTTTTGGCAGTCCATGGTATATTCAGTATTCATCTCCAGCACCATAATTCAAAAGCATCAAATCTTCTCTTGTTTCCCTTACTCAATATTCAGCTTTCACAACCATATAATGCAACTGAAAATACTAGGGCATGAGTCAGGCGCGCTTAGATCTTCATTGTGATATCGTTACTTTTCAGCACTTCAAAGAGATCTTCAATAACTTTTCCCAATGCAATGTATCTTTTGATTTCTTGACTTCTGCTTCCACTGATGTTGATTGGAGAACCAAGTGAGGCAAAATCTTGCGCAAGTTCAGTCTTTTCTCCATTTATCATGAAGTTGCTTACTGACTCAGTTGTAAGCATATTTGTTTTGTTGATGTTGAGGCACAGTCCATACTGAAAGCTGTGTTCTTTGATCTTCATCAGTAAATGTTTCAAATCCTCTTCACTTGCAGCAAGCAGAGTTGTGTCATCTACATAACACAGGTAGTTAATGAGTCTTCCTCCAGTCCTGATGCCACATTCTTCTTCATAAAGTCCAGCTTCTTGGATTATTTGCTCAGCATAGAAATTGAAGAGGTATGGTGAAAGGATATATCCCTGATGCACATCCTTTCTGAGTTTAGACTAAGCAGTGTGTCCTTGTTCTGTTTGAATGACTGCCTCTTGGTGCATGTGTAGATTCATCATGAGTACAGTTACGTGCTCTGGTATTCCCATTCTTTGCAGTATTATCCATAATTTGTTGTGACCCACACAGTCAAATGCCTTTGCATAGTCAATAAAACACAGATAGACATCTTTCTGGTATTCTCTGCTTTTGGCCAATATCCATCTCACATCAGCAGTGATATCCCTGGTTCCATGCCCTCTTCTGAATCTGGCGTGATTTTCTGGAAGTTCCCTTTAAGTATGCTGCTGCAGTCACTTTTGAATGGTATTTGGCAAAATTTTACTTGTGTGTGATATTAATGATATTGCTTGGTAATTTCTGTATCTGGTTAGATTCCTTTTCTTGCGAATAGGCACAAATATGGATCTCTTTCAGTCCGTGGTCTAGGTATCTGTTTTCCAAATCTCTTGGCATAAACAAGTGAACACAAAGCCGGACATGGTGGCGCATGCCAGTAATCCCAGCACCTGGGAGATTGAGGCAGGAGGATCAGCATGAGTTCAAGGCCAGCCTAGTCTACATAACGAGTTCCAGGCCAGCTTGAGCTACACAGCAAGACCCTGTCTCAGAAAACAACAACAACAACAACAACAACAACACAACACAACAAAACAAAAAACCAAATGAACACCTCCAGTGCTAAATTTGGTTGCTGAAACATAGCCACTGATATTCCATCAATTCCTGAAGTCTTGTGTTTTGTGAATGCTTTCAAGGGAGTTTCCACTTTTTCTTTAAGTACCAGTGGTTCCTGATCATGTGCAACTGTGGGTTGCCCCTCCCCATGGCAGGGACTGGCTAGCTCTTCTTCCCCGACCAGTATTGGGACCCCACACGGGGACACTGGCAAGCGTGACAGAGTCAAAGATGGCTTCAGGATGCCTCCTAAAACCACAGCTCTTTATTGTACAGCCCTTAAAAATGCTGCAGCTCAAAGTGTCACACAGCTCTTAAGATTGTTTTCTGTGGTGGTGGTCTCCAATGATCTCCGACTTGGTCCAGGGATGGGGTGGCCTCTGCAATGTCAGGCAGTCTTCTCTCTTGATCTGGTGATGGTTTGGCCTGTCTCCAGTGGAGTGGCAGAACGTGCAGAGTGGTGAGTGAGCTCTGCTTATATAGTCTTTGGGTAACTGCCTCAAGATGGCAATTGTGGCAATCAACCAATCATATGGCTGCGTGAGGGGCTGAGCGCACCCAATTGGGAGTGACATTCTAATTTAGGGTGAAACCAGATGTCACTTTCTGGCCAATCAATGGATGTTCTTTAGTGGCCAATCAGGGGGCAAGGTGAGGGTCGGGAGTAACCAATCAGGTGGCAGCAGGTCTGAGAGGTCAAGGGCCATCTTGGCTCACTCGATGCCATCTTGGCTTACTTGATGCCATCTTGGCTCACTCGATGCCAAGAAGACCCGGATGTGGGACAAAGGTCATTGGAGCCATCTTGCCCTGGAGGATAGATGTCAATCCTCTAGGTAGGCTAGATAGGCCCCATATCCCAACCATACTTCCTCTCTATTTCCTGGAGATTCCTGAAATGGTTGATCATCCAACAATTCTTTTAGGTATAATGACTCTTGTTCCTTCCATCTTTTTTTGATGTTTCCTATGTTGTTTAATATTTTTTTTCTGTAGAATCCTTCACTATTGCCACTTGAGGCTTGAATTTTTTCTTCAGTTCTTTAAGCTTGAAAAAAAGGAGAGCATGTTCTTTGTTTTTGGTCTTCTATCACCAGGTCTTTGCACATGTCATAATATTTGTTTTATTCTTCTTGAGCAGCCCTTTGAAATCCTCTGTTTAGTTCCTTAACTTCATCATATCTTGCTTTTTCTTTATTTATTTACTTTTTGGTCATAAAAGATTTCTTCTTTTTATTAGTAATTTTTAATGTACAACTTAATGAGTCTCATAACATTTCCATACATGCATTTCATTGTACATTGCTCATGTTTAGTACCCTCTTACCCTCTCATGACCTCCTTCCCCCATCCACTTCCTCCCCATAAATGTTTGCCCTTTCTGAGTCTGGCTTAATTTGCGTAAAATGATGATCTGTAGTTCTATCCACTTTCCAGCAAATGCTGTACTTTTGTCCTTTATGGCTGAATAAAACTCCATGGTGTGTATATATCACAGTTTCTTTATTCAATCATCTGTTGATGGAACCTAGGTTGTTTCCATATCTTGGCTATTGTGAATAATGCTGCAATAAACATGGATAAGCCGGTATCTCTATGGTATACTGACTTATATTCCTTCAGATATATACCCAAGAGTGGAATAGTCAGGACATAGGGCAGTTCTATTTTTAGATTTTTGAGGAACCTCTATACTGATTTCCATAGTGGCTGCACCAACCTGCATTTCCACCAGCAGTGTATAAAGATTCCTTTCTCTCCGCATCCTTGTCAGCATTTGTTGTTCATTTTGTTGATGCTAGCCATTCTGACTGGAATGAGATGGTATCTTAGTGTAGTTTTGATTTGCATTTCCCTGATGGCTCAGGACATTAAAGATTTTTTCATATGATTGTTGTCCATTTGTATGTCACTGTCGTCATCGGCTGCTGCTGCTGCCGCTGCCGCTGCCACCCTCTCTCCTCCTCCTCCTCCTCCTCTTCCTTCTTCTTCTTCTTTTTGCCATACTAGAGGTTGAACCCAGGGCCTCGCACTTGTGTGCTTTGCAAGTGCTTTACCACTGAGCTGCATCTCCAGCCAATTTTTTTTTTCTACTTTTTGAGACAAAGCCTCGCTAAATTACGCAGACTGCCTCTGGTCTTGAATTTACAATCCTCCTGTCTCTGCCTCCTGAGTTGCTGGGATTATAGGCTTGTGCCTCCACGCCTGGCTTGTATTTCTTCTTTTGAGAAGTGTCTGTTCAGATCTTTTGCTAATTTTTTGATTGGACACTTTGCTTTTTTGGTGTTTAATTTTTGAGCTCTCTATATACTCTAGATATTAATCTCCTGTCTTATGTATAGCTGGGCAAAGATTTTCTACCATTCTGTAGGTTGTCTCTTCACTCTGAGAATTGTATCCTTTGCTGTGCAAAAGTTTTTTAATTTCATGCAATCCCATTTGTCACGCTATTGTTTCCTGTGAGTTCGGGGTCCTATTCAGAGAGTCCTTGCCTATGCCTAGAATTATTTTCCCCATGTTTTCCCTGAGCATTTTCAAAGTTTCAGGTTTTTGCCTAAGATCTTTGATTAATTTTGAACTGAATTTTGTACAAGGTGAGAGAGAAGGACCTAATTTCTGTCTTCTGCTTGAGGATATCCAGTTCTCCTAGCACCATTTGTTGAAAAGGGTGTCTTTTCCCCAACTTACATTTTTTTGCACATTTGTCAAATATCAGGTGACTGTAGCTACATGGGTTTATTTCTGGATCCTCTGTTCTCTTTCATCAGACTACATGTCTGTTTTTGTGTCAGTACCTTGCAGTTTTTGTTACTCTCATTTTGTAGTATAATTTGAAGTCAGGAATTGTGATGCCACCTGCATTGTTCTTTTTGCTTAGGATCACTTTAGTAATTCAGGGTCTTTTATGCTGCCATATGAATTTTAGGATTGTTTTCTCTATTTCTGTGAAAAGTGTCATTGGGATTTTGATGGGGATTACATTAAATTTGTAGATTACTTTTGGCAATATAGCCATTTTCACAATATTCTTCCAATCAATAAGCATGGGAGTTCTACTTTCTGGTGTCTTCTTCATTCTCTTTCATTAGTTTTTTTAAAGTTTTCATTGTAGTGGCCTTTCACCTCCTTGGCTAGGTTTATTCTCAGGTATATCATTTTTTTTTGAAGCTATTGTAAATGGGATTGTTTTCTTAGTTTCTTTGTCTACCTGGTCATTATTGGTATAAAGAAAAGCTACTGATTTCTGTACATTAATTTTGTATCCTACTACTTTGCCAAATGTGTTTATCAGCTCTAAGAGTCTTCTAGTGGAGTCTTTAGAGTCTTTTAAGTATAGATCATGTCATCTGCAAATAGGAATAATTTGACTTCTTCCTTTCCTTTTATTTCTTTATCTTGTTTTATTGCTGTGGCTAATAGTTCAGTCACTACATTGAATAACAGTGGAGACAGTGGACACCCTTCATTTTCCTGATTTTAGGGGAAATCCTTTCAGTTTTTCCCCATTTAGTATGATGTTTGCCACAAGTTTTTCATATATTACTTTTATTATGATGTGGTATGTTCCTTCAATTCCTAATTTCCTGAAGTCTTTTCTCAGAAAAGGATGTTTTCTGTATCCATTGATAGGATCATGTGGTTTCTGTTTCTGAGTCTATTTATATGCTGTAGCTGTAGTATGTTTATTGTTTGTGTAAGTTGAACCAGTCTTGCATCCCTGGGATGAAAGCAACTTGAATATAATGTATCATCTTTTAAATATGTTGCTGAAGTCAATTATCAAGTATTTTATTAAAGATTTGTGCATCTAATTCATCAGGGATATTGGTCTATAGTTTTCATTTTTTGGTGTATCCTTCTCTGGTTTTGCTATCAGTGTAATACTGGCTTCATAGAATGAGTGTGCTGGGTTCCTTACATTTGTATTTTGTAGAATAATCTGAGGAGAATTGGTGTTAATTAATTCTTTAAAGGTTGTATAGAATTCAGCAGTGAATCCATGTAGTATTGGGCTTTTTTGTGTTGGGATACTCTTTATTACTGCTTTGATCTTGTTGCTTGTTATGGGTCTAGGCTGTTTATATTCCCTTGACTTAATTTTGGCAGGTCATATGTATCTAGGAGTTTATCCATCTCATCTCAGTTTTCTAGTTTTTAAAATTTTTCAAAGTATTTCCTAATGATTCTCTGGATTTCATTGGTATCTGTTGTAACATTCCTTTTTTAATCTCTGATTTCCTTGATGGTCAAAAGAGTCATCTTTTTCTTTCCTTTGGTTACTTTGGTCAAGGGTTTGTCAATCTTGTTTATCTTGTCAACAAACCAGCTCTTTGTTTCATCCGTTCTTTTTGTCGTTCTTTGAGTCTCCACTTCATTAATTTCTGCTGGGATTTTTATTATTACTTTTTGTGTACTGTTTTTGGGTTTTGTTTGTTCTTTATCTAAGAACTTAAAGTGGATCATTAAATTATTTGTTTGAGCCTGCTCTAATTTTTTAATGTAAGCACTCCTCGCTATAGATTTCTCTCTCAGCACTGCCTTTGCTATATCCCAAAGGTTCTGGTAGGTTGTATTTTCATTTTCATTTGCTTCTAGGAATTTTTAAATTTTTCCTCTGATTTCTTCAAGTACTCAGTCATCTTTTGGAGTGTATTGTTCATTCTCCATATATTTGTATAGTTTCTGTAATTTCTCTTGCTGTTCATTTCTGTTTAATTCCATTATTATCTGATAAGATACATGAAATTATTTTGATTTTTCTGTATTTGTTAAGACTTGATTTACGGCCTAAAATGTGATCTATTTTAGAGCAAGTTCCATGGGCTGCCTAGAAGAGTGTGTATCCTGTAGCTTTTGGATGGAATATTCTGTACATATCTATTAAGTCCATTTGATCTATTGTGGTGTTTAACTCTGAAGTTTCTTTGTTGATTTTTTTGTCTGGATGTTCTATCTATTGATGAGATTAGGATATTGAAGTCAACTATTATTATTGTATCTGGACCTATTTTTCCCTTTAAGTCCAGTCATGTTTTTTAAAAATGAAGTTGGGTGCACCAAGGTTCAGTGCATATATATTTACAATTGTTTACCTTCTTGCACCATTATTCCCTTTATTAATATGTAGTGACCTTCTTTGTTTTTTCGGACTAGTTTTAATGTGAAGTCTGCTTTGTCTGATAAAAGCATAGTTTTTTCTTTTTTTTTTTTTTTGGCTTTCAGTTGCTTAGTATATAAATTTCCATCTTCTTCACTTTTAGCCTGTGGCTGTCCTTGCCAGTGAGATGTGTTTCTTTCAGACAACAAATTGTTGGATCTTATTTTTTAATCCAGTCAACTAATCTATGTCCTTTAATTGCATAGTTAAGACCATTTGTATTTGGTGTTATTTTCAGAGAGGTTTGCTGGTTTTTATGTTGGGTGTTCTCCTGGTTGGCTCATAAACTATTTTTTATTTTCTTTCTCTTTTATTTTTATTTTGGGTTTTCTGGCTTTTTGAGTTAGACATGACTGATTATTTCCTAGTTCTCTTCTGTTCTTCCCATAAAGTTTATTCTTTCCTGTGCTCTCATAATGAGGACTGTCTTTCTTCCTTCTGTGTGTGTAGGATTCCTTTCAGTACCTTTTGCAGTGCTGGCTTGGTGGTCATGTATTGCTTCTATATATGCTTGTGGTGGAATGTCCTTATTTCTCCATCTATTGTAAATAACAACTTTGCTGGATATAATAATATTGGTTGGCAACTATTTATTTTCAGGGCTTGAAGTATATCTTTCCATTCTTTCCTAGAATTTAGTGTTTGTCCTCAGAGGTCTGATATAATTCTGATGCATTTTCCTTTGTAAGTGAGTTGGTCTCTTTCTCTTGTAGCCTTTAGTATTGTTTCTTGTTCTGTAATCTTGGCATTTTAATTATTATGTGTCCTGAGAGGGTTCTTTTCAGGTCATGTCTGTTTGGTGTTCTAAATGCCTCTTGTAGTTGGATGTCCATTTCTTTCCCTAGATTTGTGAAATTTTGTGTTACGTTGTCACTGAACAAGTTTTCTATGCATTTAGTTTTTATCTCAGCTTCTGCTTCTATGCCATGGATTCTTAGGTTTGTTCTCCTGATGATGTCTCAAAGTTCTTGAAAATTGTGCTCATGTTCTTTGTGGTCATTTTTTCTTTGTTGATAACTAAATGTAGTATTTCCTCAACTTTATCTTCAATCCCAGATATTTTATCTTCTGCTTCTTCTAGTCTACTGATGATGCTTTCTACTTTGTTTTTTTAAATTTAGTTTATTGAGGTCTTCTTTTATAACATTCCATTGTTTTCAAAATCTCAATTTCCTTGCTAGACATTTCTCCATTTTGTTTTTGTCTTCTGCGTTGGTGACTTTCCGACCTAGGTCATGTATTGATTTTTTTACTTCATTCATTTTCTTGTTTGTGTCCTCTTTGAAATCATTGATCATTTTTACAAGCAACTTTTAAATTCTTTGTCTGACATTTCCACTGTTTCAATATTTTTGGATTCAGTGTTTAAAGAATCATGGTCTCTTAGAGGAGATATGTTTCCTTGATTTTTCATGTTTGTCATGTTTCTCATTTGTGATTTGAACATCTATAGGGGTAGATATCACTTCTTGGTGATTTTAGGGTCTTCTTAGTGATCAATTTTCTCTTGAGATCACACTTTCCAGTGCCAGTCCCCGAGAGGAAGACAAACCACTGTAACAGTTACAAGACCCAGCGAAATCAGACATAGAAACACATTTAAAATCACTTAACGCCATATGCTGCACCAACAATGCCTTTAGAATAGAGAATGGCAATAATAATTGAGTAATCTATGAGGTTAAAAAATATTTAGGTTGAAGGTATAAATAGTGTTTTCCTGAATTATGAAGGTGGGCAGAGAAATGGGAGACAGGAGGATGCCGCAAGGGTGAAGTAAAAGAAAGGAAAAAGTCTAGGAAAAAAATGGATGGTAGGAAGAAGGAAGGAAAGGAGCTAAAGATAAAAAGAAATGATTGCATGATAAAGAAAAAGGTATATAAACAGAATTAGGTAAACATAAGCAGAGCAATAAGAAGCACTAAGCTCAAAGATTTAATGTATGGTAAATAGAAAGAGAGAGATACAGAAAAAGGCAGGGAGGCCAAAAAAGATAGAAACAAACAAAACAAGAAGAAAAAAGATAGAAATTACATTAGAAAAAAGAGAAGTGAAGAAGTGAAAATTAACAATGAAAAGATGGTAAATATAAAATAAAAATAAAATAAGAAAAAGAAGCAGACACCAACTTGCTCCCCTAAAACTCCAGTGTCTCTGGTTGCTGAGCCATGAAGATCTTGAGCCCAAGGCCAGATGCAGCCTGTGCAATTCAGTGTAATCTTATGTCCAATCAAAAATAACAAAATAGCTGAGGATACTACACAATGGCACTGCAATCACCCCAGCACAGCAGGAAGCAGGAAGCACCCCAGCACAACAGGAAGCAGCACAGCAGGAATAAAAGATTGAAAAAAAGAAAAACTCAGATACAAATAGTGCCCTAAACAGATTAATAAAATAGGAAAAAAGAAAAAAAGAAGAGGAAAAAGTACTGGAGGGGCTTTTTTCTGTGGCCTTTAATATTGCAGTCTGTTAGCTGGAGGTGGTAGTCAGTTGTGGGTGAAGTCTTTTTATCTGACCACAGCTGAGACTTGACAGTCTCTTGTAGTTCCTCTCAGGAGATGGAATTGTCAAATCTCCCCAGCTGGTGGGCCTTGCTTCTGAGCAACTTTCCTAAGCCTCGTGCTTCCTGAACTGCTCACTGTGTCAGGGTCTTATCTTCCAGTTAACTGTAACTGCCTGCCGCAATTGTGTAGCATGCTGGAGTTGTGGCAGGTCATCCCCAGGCTCCCCAAGGTGATAATTCTTTGTTTTCAGGTCCCTTGGGTAACTCAGTCTCACACAAGAGGTTCCCTCTCAAGATGGTGCCAGGTAAAAGCCCTTGGGGACTTGAGGCTGGGGAAAAAGAGTCAGTTCTCCAACGTGGAACCCCTTAGTTAGGAAGAGCCACTGTCTTAGCAAGTCACTGGAGGAGGTCAAGGGCTTCAAGAACTGAGGGCTTGTCCTGTGGGACTGCCAGTTTGATGACCAGGGCTGTTTGGTTTACCTCTTTGGATGAGGGCCTCATTTCCCCTCTCCCACTGGAAGTAGCAGCTGAAAATGTGCATTGAACAGTTGTTCTCTCTCTGTTCTGCTATCTGGGGCCAACTGAAAGTCTCCTTTTTGGTTTCTGTGCTTCTCCAGACCTTCTTTCTATGGAAAAGACTCCATTCCGTCCTATTCTAACTGCTTTGTTTTACCATGTCATGCAGAGGCTGCCTTTAGTCTGTCATCTTAAACTGGAAGTCCTCTTCCTTTTACTTTATCTGCTTGATGTTCAAGCGCAAGTTTCTGAGTCTCTTTTGACATGAAATTTGGTCTTTTTTTTTTCCCTATGTTTTTAATAACCTTTTGTTCTCCTTATGAATTATGTCTTTGATGTCATGTCACAACTTGTCTGGTTAGTTTTCTAACACATTAAATCTGTTCTTGAGATGGTTTTTGAACTTAGGTGAGATATACTCAGTGTCTTACCTTGGCTCTTGTACTCTTGTTCTAATTTTTTTTCAGTTTCAGTTTGAACGTGCATATGAACAGTTGATGGTCTGATTCACAATCTGCACCTGGTCTTGTTTTGACATTTAATATTGAGCTTTTCCATCATCTCTTTCCACAAATTGTAGTCCGCTGGGTTCTTGTATGTTCCATCCATTGAATTCCATTTGTATAGTCACTTTTTATGTTGGTGAAAACATGTATTTGCAGTGAAAAAGTCATTAGTCTGACAAAATTCTATCATGTGATCTCCAGCATCCTTGTCACCAAGGCTGTATTTTCTTACTACTGAGCCACCTTTGTTTCCAACTTTTTCCAATCACCAGTAATTATCAGTGCATCCTAATTGCGTGTTCAATCAATTTCAGACTGTAGAAACTTGTAGAAATCTTCCACTTCTTCATTTATGGCCTTAGTGGTGGTGTGTAAATTTGAGTAACAGTCATGTTGGCCTTCCTTGTAGGTGTATGGATATTATTCTATCACCGACAGCATTGTACTTTAGGACAGATCTTGAGATTTTTTTTTGATGATGAATGCAACTCCATTTCTTTTTAAATTGTCGTTCCTGGTATAGGAGACCATATGATTATCTGATTAAAAATGGCCCATACCAGTCCATTTTAGCTCACTGATGGCTAGAATGTTGATATTTATGCACTCCATTTCACTTTTGACAATTTCTAATTTTCCTAGATTCATATTATATACATTCCATGTTCCAATTACTAATGGATGTTTAGTTGTTTCTTCTCATTTGAGTTGTACCATATCAGGAAATGGAGGGGCTTGCTCAATCCCTAGTAGTAAGTACATTCTGGGTTGTGCAAGCATCATCACTTTTGATTTCCAGAAGTTTTCATCATTCAAAACAGAAACTTTGTACCTATTAAATAATAATTCATCCTCCTACCTCCTTCCAGCCTTAGGTAATTTCTCTTCTTTCTCTTTAAATTTAATAATGCCTATTCTAGGTGCTTCATACAGGTGAAATAATAAAATATGTGTCATTTTGTGTTTTTACTTATTTTTCAAGTAACTTGAAAGCAGAAGTAAATTGCCAAAGGTCAACAGCTCTAAGTGGTAACATGGTCATAGCAACCTAAGTATGTCTGTCACAATGACTATATTCTTTTTTTTTTTTTTTTTGTACTGGGGGTTGAACCCAGGGCCTCGTGTTTGCATACTTTGCAAGTGCTGTACCCTTGAGCTGCACCCTTAGCCCATTTTTTTACTTTTTGAGACAGGGTCTCACTAAATTACTCGGAATACCTCTGGTCTTGAACTTGCCATCCTTCTGCCTCTTCCTCCCGATTTGCTGGGATTACAGGTGTGCATCACTGTGCCTGGCTTTAGAAAGACTATTGTTCTTAACCATTACACATTACCACCTGGGTTGTGGGCTTTCCCCCTCATTCATATGCATATAACTATCTATATATAGCCCTGACATGAAATGATTTTCATATTAAAAATATTTGGAACATTGATGCTTCCTAATAATCTCTCATTTTGGATGTATCATGCTTTTATTAGTTTGCTGTTGGTATTTTAAGTTTTATATAATGCATATCTTTAGATAAATACCTGTATTTCTTTTTTGTTTTGAGGCAGGGTCTCAATTTGTAGCCCAGGTTGACCTTGAATTCACCATCTTCCTGCCTCAGCCTCCCAAGTGCTGGGATTACAGGTATGTACCACCACCCTGGCTATATACTTTTATTTGATTAAAACTCTAGAATAAAATATGCTGGTAGAATGTTATTTCTGGTTCCAAAAATAGAACATACTTGGTATTTATTGTTGAATTATGAGCCAATATACAATACCACAAGTATTCTATTATTTTTGACACTGAGGTTTTTTTTTTTTTTCTAATTGGATAAAAAAAATGTTTCACTGTTTATAATAACTTAATGGTAAAAATATTTTTCATTCTATTTACTATCTTGTTTTCTATATATTCTCTTCATATCAACAGATCATTTTCTATTAGAGACTATTTTTAAGTATTTAAAAAGCATACACACACACACACACACACACACACACACACACACACACACAAAATTTTTCTTTCATAGTTTTAGGGACTGAACCCAGAGTTTTGTGGTAGGCATGTGCTCTACCACTGCGCTACATCCCCACCCCTTTTTTTTCCCTTAAATTTTGAGACATGGTCTCACTAAGTTGCCCAAGCTGGCCTTGATCTTACTATGGTAGCCCAGGCAGGCCTTTAACTTGCAATCATCCTGCCTCAGCCTCCCAAGTAGCTGGGATTACAAGTGTGTGGCATCGCATCTGGCTTAAATTTTATTTTCTATAGCAAATCTTTTTTCAGTTTTTTTCTTTGCTTTCAACTTCTGTAGTATTTTACTAATGAATGGGTGAACAGAAAGAATATTGCATTCAGTCATTCTGTCTGATTTCCTTGTTGAGATGTGGAATATTCTTTTTATTTTTAAGATAGGGTCTCACTACATAGCCCAGACTGGCCTTGAACTCATAATTCTGCCTCAGCCTCCCAAGTGCTGGGATTATAGGTGTGTGCCACCACACCTGGCTGTGAGATAAGATTCTATGATGGTGGGGTGGCTAACACTTTCATTGCTTTAGTAGTTTTCAAAGTGGAAATACTTTTACTGCTCTTAGTAATTAAAAAGATAGTATAGGGCTGTTCTTACAAAGTATACAAACAATATAATACAGTAGAAAATTAAAGGCTCCATAATCTCATTCCCATATAGCTAACTATAGAAGATATGGGAAGATTTGGTCATAAATATACAGCAATGTAGTAAAATACATGATGTGAAAAGTATTTACATGGCCATAAAAAGAAAGCAATAAATATGTATTTAACCAAAAATTTTAACATAGCCATATTCCCAACTCTGAGATTTCACCTTACACTAGTAAGAATGGCCAAGATCAATAAAACAAATAACAACAAATGCTGGCGAGGTTGCAGGAAAAAGGGAACACTCTTACATTGTTGGTGGAGCTGTGAATTGGTCCAACCACTGTGTGGAGGTATCTTAAAAAACTAAAAATAGATCTACCATATGACCCTGCTATAACACTATTGGGAATTTACCCAAAGGGAGATGGGTCATCATATCACAGAGGCACCTGCATCTCCATGTTCAATGCAGCACTTTTCACATTAGCAAGGATATGGAATCAATCAAAGTGCCCTTCAACAGAAGAATGGATAAAAAAAACTATGGTATATATACACAATGGAATACTACTCAGCAACAAGAAAAATGAAATAAGGTCATTCGCAGCAAAATGGATGGAATTAGAGAAAATTATTTTAAGTGAACAAACACAAGCTCAGAAAGAGAAACAACACATGTTCTCACTCATATGTGGGAGCTGAATCAAAATTATAAGAAGGAAAAATCCTATTCAAAGGTCGGATCAAAATAAAAGGTGGGGGGAAGATAATGGTGTCAATAT
>VMDO01016279.1:0-48365 GCA_007922755.1 Pedetes capensis | reverse complement strand
CTCATATCTGTTGAGAGTTTCCATTTCTAAAGTCAGTTTAAGTAATTTGTGTGTTTCTAGGAGCTTACCTATTTCATATAGTTTGTTTAATTTGTCAGCACACATTGTTCATAGCATTCTCTTGTAATTCTTTTTATTTCTATATGGTCTGCAGTAATGCTCCCGTTTTCATTTCTGATTTTAGGTATTTGTGTCCTCTCTTGTTTATTACTGTAGCTATAAATATTTGCCACTTTTGTGGATCTTTTTAAAAACTAACTTTTGGTTTGTTAATTCTGTATCTCTAATCTTTGTTGTTTCCTTCCTTCTAGCTTTGGGTTTAGTTTCATCATATTTTCTAGTTTTTTGTTTGTTTGTTGTTTTATCAGATAGTGTCTCACTCTGTAGGTGAGGCTGGCCTGGAACTTGCTATATGTAGTTCAAGCAGGTTTCTAACTTGCAGTGACCCTCCTGCGTCAGCCCCGCAGATGCTGGGATTACAGGCCTACACCACACCTGGGTTCTTCTCTAGTTTTTTTCAGGTATAATGTTACATTATTTATTTAGGATCTTTCATCTTCTAAAATGTAGGCATTTGGAGCTATAAATTTCTATCTGAGCACTACTTTTGCTGCATCCTATAAGTTTTTGTATTTCTTATTCATCTCAAAGTTTTTCTAATCACATTTGTGATTTCTTCTTTGGTTGTTTTGGAGTATATTGTTTAATTTCCACCTATTTGAATTTTCCATTTATACTTCTGTTATCACTTTCTAGTTTTATTTATTTGTAGTTAGAAAAGATGTTTTATCTGATTTTATTCATTTAAAATTTATCAAGAGATAAGGTACACTGGTGTACCAACCAGCACTTGGGAAGCTAAGGCGGAGGATCATGACTTCAAGTCTAGTCTTGGTTACATAGCAAGTTTCAGGATAACGTGGGCTATATAACAAGACATTGTCTCTAAAAAACAAGCAAAAACATTTACTTAGGCTTGTTTTATGGCCTAGCATATAGCCTTTCCTGGAGAATGTTCCTTGCGCACTTGAGAAAAATGTGTATTCTGCTTGTGTGGAGTGTTCTATGCATGTGTGTTAGGTCTAGATGGTTTATAGTGTTGCTCAAATCTTCTATTGCCTTGTTTGTCTTCTTTCTGCATGTTTTATCTATTACTGAAAGCAGAATATAGAAACCTTCAACTATTACTGTAGAACTGCTATTTCTCCTTTCAATTCTGTCAATGTTTGCTTCATATATTTTGTGGTTCTCTTGCTAGATGCATGTGTTACTGGGAACGTGGGTCCAGGAGGCCAGCATCAGCAAACCTTTGTCCATTTATGTTCATGTATAAAAAGAATTTATAACCAACACAGAAGTTCTACTAGAGAATGTGTTGGTGCTGTTGCTAGGTGCTGTCAAGTCCGGTCCAACTCATAGTGACCCTCATAGGGTTTTCAATGGCAGATTCTTTTTTCAGGATTGCCACATCCTTCTTCTGTTTTTGTGGTGCTGGGGATTGAACCCAGGTCTTCAGAGAGTGTGGAGCAGCACCCTAACAACTGAGCTAAACCCCAGCCTGGAGTAGAGAGTGTAGAAAAGGTTTATTAAAAGATAGTATACCTTTGAAAAGTGAAGGCAGGCAATAGGGAAGAGCTCCTGCTACTACCTCATAGAGCTAAGGTCACATGTGATTTTTGTGAAGTTTGAGCCTTTGGAGAAGGAAAGAAATATTTCACATCTGGGAACTGTGCCTGGAATGGGTTAAAGGACTCCCCAGTATGTTCAGGGGAATGGGCTCAGAGGGAGGCATTTCAAAAGGGTAAGAATCCAGACAGCTATCGATCTTTTTTCATTTTCTTTTTTTGATAGTACTTGGGTGTTGAACCCAGGGCCTCACACATACTTTTCAAGTGCTTTACTACTGGGCTGCACCCCTAGTCCACTTTTTATTGTTTATCTTGAGACAGGGGTTCACTAAACTGTGCAGGCTGCCTCTGGCCTCAAACCTGCGATCCTCCTGCTTCCTCTGCCTCCAGAGTTGCTGGACTTACAGGTGTGAGCCACCATGCCCGGCAACTATGGATCTTGATAGCAGAATAGAATTAGAATCCTCAGTTGCTGAGGGTAGTATTTTTCTAACACAGTCTTTATCATCCTTCATGGCTGAATGCAGGAATTATTTTAATCCCCTTTTTCCTTCTTTTGGCCTGGTAAAAGCTAAGCTAGCCTACCTGACATTCCCCCCTCAAGAGTTAAGACCCTAAAATCGTTTAGGAAAGTGGACAACACATCAGTCTGGCTTCTTCCAACTGAGAATGGGCATAGAGGGGTTTAGGGTTTCCACTCTTGCTGACTTCCACACATAGGAGGCCAGTCAAGAGGACCCACATTTATCAGACTTGGTTGCTGTAGTACCATTTACAGATGAATTGACTGAAAATGAGAGGAAATGAAGTTAAAACAACTGTTTCGTCATCAAGGTCCAAATATTAAAATTATAATGGCCATGATTATTACTAGTATAACCCGTTTCCACCAGGATAATCCAGAAAGCCATTCCCAAAGCATTTCACCTAAGGGAGGGGTATTATCTGGCATAGCCTGAATTTGGTTTTATAAGTCACACAGAGCAGAAGAGACATTAGCAGCATTGTCAGATAAACACACACACACACCACTAAATTTGATAATAGCATGAGTGCTCCCTTTAAATAGCTGTGAGGATGTCTAATGACAAATGATTTAGTCACAGCTATGCTCATTATTTTATCCTTTGAGTTTAAGGGTGAGATCTCTTAGGCTATAGAAAGCATACTGATGATTATATATTGAGAAGGTAGCAAAGAACAATTTTAAGAAGGGATCTAGGGTTTTGTAGATTAAAAGGAAAATAGTATCAGGTTGTAGTCATTGAGTATATATGATCATATTGTTGTTGTTAGGTGACCCTACATAGAACAGGTGAAACAGTGTTATTACTGCTTCTCTGCTATTCATAGGGTTTTCGATGGCAGATTGTTTTTTGGGGAGTGGGTTGCAGATCCTTCTCCCAAGCCTACAGCACCTGGTATTCCCAGTTGATAGTCTCCCATCCACGTACTAACCAGGCCCGACCCTGGTTAGCTTCCAAGATCTGATGGGATTGGATGCCACAGTGCTATAGCTGCAGGCTCATGATCACATTAGTAACGCCTAAAAGAAAAACCAAGAAGCAATTTGGAAACATACAGCAAGGTTATAACTACTGATGGGTTTATAAATGAGTCTTAGCTCTTTATATAAGAAGTTGGAGTGTCCTTTTGTCCTTGTTTCAAGAGAACACAGGCCTTTCAACAGTTCACAGGAGTAGGTAACTTTGTCGTCAAGATGTTCTTGAGGCTGTGGAGACTCAGAAGGAACAGGTTTTTATTAAGAGTGTCCCTATAGTTTTATTGCAGTGGGTGTACCAAGAGGACCTGGTAGGGACTCTTCCATGTGGAAGGAGTTAATCCAGTGGAGCTTCTTGTTTCTAGGTCTGTAGTAATACGTAGTCTGTTGGCTGTAGGCTCACACACCTTGTTATCAAGAGGCAAAAGAACTTTATTACCATGTTTTAACAAAGCAATCTGTTTGGGACTTAGGTCTGTTAGTCTATTTCCCTATGTAATAAAAGAACTGTGCTTTCTGGTCCCTTAAAATGCATCATTGTTATCTGTGTGGGTGGCCAGGCAACTTTTGAAAGAAAATCTTTTGGTTTTGGGCATTTTCATCAACAGTGGTCATTATATAAGTTTACTTAGAAAGGGGTCCTGGATAATTGGTCAAGGCAGATAAAGAACCCCTCAGTATCTGAAAGGAAATTAATATTTGTACCTGCCACGTCAAGAGTCACCCAGAGGTGACTTTATGGTTATCTGTAGTTGCCTGAGGTGGGCCTCTCCAGGAAACTTTGCACAGCTTTTAGTCCTCAAGAGCAGCTATCATTGGCACTGAAGGTCTGTCTTCTTTTCAGAGGGCAGTACTTCATTGTTTACCTGGGGTCCTCTTTGCAGAGGTGGCAAAACCCTGATTGCTTAGGACTCCATCAAGGTAAGTCCTTTTTCAGTGCCCAGGTTTTCCACAGAAGTGGCTGGTATTGGGCCCTGTAGAATCTCTTCTTATGCCTGTTGTTTTAATTTGCTTGGGGAAATGTAGTATTTCCCAGGACTAAAGCCAGTGAGTTGGGCTTATTGTTCTGCCTGTATTCAATATCCTATGGCCGTCTGAGCTTCCGTTTTACCTATGTTGTTGAAAATACCAAAGGCAAAACTTAAAATATGAACACTTATTTATCTATAAGCCAATTTGGTACCACACAAACATAGAACATAAGCACACATGTAGATGATACATACATGTTCCCTGATTTTAACTTGTGTATCTAAAAGGAAGAACAAAAAAGAAAAACTTGGGATACTTAATTTTGAAACTTTGAGATCTCCTTTAGAGATCCTGGACATGGGGGTGCTGGATTGGTTGGCCTAGGAGGAGGTTAGATGACAAAAGATTTTAACTTATTTGACTTACCCAGTCGAAGGGGTCCTACCCTGTTAACTAGGGCTGTAATTCCTGGATCAAGCTTGCATTGTTTATATAGATCTGCGTTGTTCCCTAGAGTAAAGAAAGCCTGAACATAGGTTACTTCTGACCCTTTATGTCTTTTTACAAAAGTGACCTAGTTGTAGGATAGTACTATAGTTAATGCTTCCATATTTTTGCTACATTTCTTAGTCCCTAGCCTTTATTGAAGGCTGGGATTTAGCCAAATTGGTAGAGTGCTGCTCTGTGCTCTCTAAGGCCCCGGGTTCGATCCCCAGTACCACAAAAATGGGAGAAGGACCTGGCAGCCCACTCTTGAAACAATCAGCCTTTGAAAACCATATGCATAGCAGAGAAGCACTGACATAGTGCCAGGCATGGCAGTGTCAGGAAGTGTTTCATTTTGCTGTACATTTGTTTCATTTTCGCTGTGAGTTGAACCTGACTGGATGGCACCTAACAACAGAAGCAGCAGTCTTAAAGGGCCATGTGGCTGTAGAAAGGAAATACAACCTCCTCTTCATAAGAATTGGAGGGTCAAATTTAGTCTAATTATGAAGGATACATCCTAGAGGCGAGTCATTAGGAACTGAAGGAGAGTTACCCATCTGGAAAAGAGAATATAAGGAGTATCTTTTAATGACTGAGGTGTCTCTCTGTCACTCAGGATCCTGGGAATCAGGCCTGGCCTAATTCTAGAATCTACCCAATGGTGAGGTTAAGTTTTGTCCTCATGGCTGACTAAGAGCTTGGTTTGTATCCACTCAGCTGGCAGGAGTTAGGGTCTGTTTCTTATGTATTCTTGCTTAATTTTATCCCTGGTCAATGGTGTACAATTCCCTCTCTTTAAATATGAGCCTTTTCCTGTAAGGACCTAGAGAGGTCCAGCCTGAATAAGGAGAGAAAAACTCAGAAGGTATTGTAGCTCTCAGTCATAATGCATTAGAATCTAGTAGCTGTTGTTGTTCTTAGGTGCCATGGGAATCATGTCTGACTCAAAGTGTCCCTCATAGGGTTTTCAATGGCTGATTGTTTTGAGATTGCCTCTAGAGTGGATTGCCACATCCTTCTCCCATTTGCAGTGCTGGGAATCGAACCTGGGACCTCAGAGACAGTAGAGCAACACTCCACCAACTGCGCTAAATCCCAGCCCCTTAGTAGCTGTCAAGGACTTTAAATCCCCTTCAAAACCCAGTGGGTACCTTATGTAAGATAAGTGCCTTAAAACAAGGGACCTACCATCTGGGTTTGGTATTGTTTTTCTCAACCAAAAATAGAAAACAATTACACTACATACCAATAGAAAGGCCCTGGTACTGGTTAAATAGGCACTTTAGAAGATAATAGTATTAAGTTGATATATACAAATGCACAGTTAAACTTAGTGAAGAAGGGATAATATAAAGAGTAGAAAGAAGGTGGGAGAGAACTAGCAAAGGGAAGTGAAGATTGCAGAAGGTGGGATGGGAAGAAGAAACAATGCAGAAGGATAAAGGTGGAGAGGATAATCTCAATGTAAACAATGCAACTTCATAAGCACATGGAAAAAATAGGGGAACATAACCTAAATGTACATATGAGTTTTACTACATATTAATCAAAAGGTTCCATTAACCTTGTAAGTTGATAAAAGTATAACCAAAAGTGTTGTTATAGTTGCATAACAGAAAAAAAACACTGCTGTATTACTCTGTACCCCACCAACATTTACCAATAAAGGGAGAAAAAAAGAATGGTATTGATCTCAGTAAAATGAAATTTGGGATAACTTAAATGAGAAGAATGATGTTGGAGTCTCAAAAGTCAACAGATGGCCTATAAGGAAAACTCTGAGTTTAAAGAGAAATGACGAGAAAAGCATCAAACTGTAAACCTGAGATAAATAGGAAAAACAAATTAGACTGACTAAAAGGTGTATCCAAAAATAAGAAAGCAGGAGAGATCTTATAGTCTGTAGCAGTAGTGCATTCATTGAAGGAAGTTGTAAGCATAAAGGAGCAAAAACTCCACCATCCAAATCCAGGGAAGAGGAATTTATGCCTAATCATGAAAATGATGAATTAAATCTAATTGCAGCCGACCAGAAATACTAGAAATGAAATTAGGAATTGGGCTCGAATGTTTATCGACTCTTTGGTCTTTATAACATTAGTAAAGGAAAAAGAATTATCTGCTTCTGTGGAGGAGCAGGCTGGGGAGAAAAGGAGAGATTAGGTTTATCTCATTATGTTGAGACTTGTGTTTTAGGCTGGCTTTGGCAGTTTTAGTTCAAATCTCCTGTGTCTCTTGAGTCTAACCCCAAGAGTGTAGAGTTTTTGTCCCTAGAGGGGAAGCGGTTTTCCCCAGGGTTACCTATGTCCTAAAAAGGATTCACCCTTGAGGCCTGCTTGTGCCTTGAAAGATAGTCTTCTAGGTCTGCCTGTGTTCCAAGAAATGACCAATTCCTTGGGAATATCCGTGTCCCAAAAAGTGACCATCTTTTTTGGAATGCCTGTTTCTTGAGGTATAGTCATTCTCCCAAGATTGCCTCAGTCTTAGGGGGAGGTATCCCCCAACTGCCTGTGGTACCTTGGTGTTTTCCCTGTAAACTTTAATGAGAATGTCCCATCTGAGAATAGTTGTTGTTGTTGTTAGGTGCCGTCGAGTCGGTATCCGACTCATAGCGACCCTCTGCACAACAGGGGAAACACTATTGTCAGTGCTTCTCTGCTGTGCATAGGGTTTTCAATGGCAGATTGATTTTTGGGAGGGGGTTGCCAGGTCCTTCTCCCAAGCCTACAGCTTCTGGTGTTCCCAGGCGGTCGCCCATCCAGGTACTAACCAGGCCTGACCCTACTTAACTTTCGCGATCTGACGAGATCGGATGCCACAGGGCTACAGCTGCAGGCATCTGAGAATAGTGGTTGCCCTTATTTAAACAGGCTAAATTTGTTGTACCTGCTAAACTTTTCTTGTCACTAGAGGGAGCTTTTGCCCTTTGACCTTTTCATTAGGTGATGGGTTAGTTGTAAAACCTTGAGAAACCTGTAGTATAAGTCCTTTGGCATAGGCTAGTAGGGTAACCATTTCCCTCTGCTGGGGAGTTGTTGGGGACCCAGAGGGCATGGTCCTCATGAGAACCCAGCATTTGGGGAGTTTGGTCTGCTTGAGCCCCAAGGGAGGAAATGGTATGTCCCTGTATACAGGGTAAGGTAGTCAAATGAACCTGGAGGGGAAGCATGGCCTCCAGCAGCAAGAGGGGCACTGCTTGAATGCCTGGATCCTGCTTCTGACCAGTAGATTGAGAGGGGCCTGTAACATTCCAGAAAGAGAAGGTATGCTGGACCTGGGGCATTAGGACTGCCTTAGCCTCAGGCAACATTGGTAGCCAGCTGTGGAGGAGATAGGTCCATCTGTACCTATGTGGCATGGGCAGGGTGGGGAGGAGAGACTGCTAGGGAAGGGCAGGGGTCCCAGAGCAGGCTGAGGAAATTGCTGCTAGGGTCTCTCAGGCAGCCACAGCCAGAGGAGGGAGACAGAGTGGGCAGGGAAAACAAAGCTGCTCTGGGGCACCAGCTGTAGTGGAGGTGGCCCAGGAGAAGGGGCAGAGGCTTTGGAGGCAGTTGCAGCCTGAAGACAACTTGGGCAAAAGGGAAAGGAACAGGAATCCTGATAGTACACAGTTCCCTATTGGTTACCTTGTAGAAGGGAGGCCATCCTGGGTATGGGAAGCTAAGGTCTGGAGAGGAGATGGAGATAGCGGAAGTGAGGAATTGTCTTTGGAGTATGATTAGAAGCTGGTTGTGGACTCTCCAAAAGAGGTTAGATTTTCCTACCACTTAGCTTATATCCTGACCAGATCAAGTTGCAGAAAAAGATCCAATTTATTCCAGTTTTTCAGCATGTATCCCAAAAGGGTATTCTCAGGAAATGACATTTGAATTTCCATGTGAAATAGAGGACAGCATGCTTTAGGAGACAAGTATCCCTGCCTTACCCCAGGTAACCCAGGGAAGACTCATTTGGGCATCCCTACTAGAGACCTTAGTTTCCCATGGACTTTAGGGTATCCTCCTTCAGTCTGAGGTTATGTCAGTTATCCTTCCTTTCTTGAGCAATTTAGCATCCCATCTTAAAGGGACTATAAGAGTCTGAAGGCAGCCCAGGAGGATAAGGTAAGGGTCATAGAGTTTAATAAACTAGAGACTAGAAAGTAAAGATCATGTGAGGAAAAGGAATTTTTGAAGCTAAAGCTTTTTTCCTCTGGTCAGTATAGACCCCAAAACAACAACAAAAATGTCTGAAGAGATCAAGGGTGTCCCATGGACAAGGAGATCCCTTCCTTCCATCAGGCGAATAAGAAGGTAATGACCAAAGCTGCAAGGTTTCGCTTGGTTTCTTAGAGTGGGACAGGAAGAGATTCCAGCACTTAGTGGCAAAAATTCTGGAAAGGAGGGTGCTGTAAAGTCAAGAGGCAGAGTTGCAGTAGCTAATGGCCACTATGACAGGTAGAGTGGAGTTCATCCACCCTGAGAAAATGCTTGGAGCCATATGGGTACCAGTTACAGGTCAGTCCACAGGAAGGAAAGGTCTGTGTATTCCTGGGATTGGATGTGGGAAGAAAAGGAAAAGATTCTTTTATCTCCCATCTGTGTGCTCCCTGTGCCTGGATGTTTTTGTTAGGTACAGTCAAATAGTGTCCTACTCATAGTGACCTTCATAGGGTTTTCAATGGCTGATTGTTTTGGGAGTGGACTGCCACATCCTTCTCTGATTTTTTGCAGTGCTGGAGATCCAACCCAGGTTCTCAGAAAGTGCAGAGCAGAATTCTACCAACTGAGCTAAACCCCGGTCCCTGCACCTGGATAGGTGGCCTGAATTCAGTGACAGAAGCCCGGCAGCAGTCTGGGAGGAAAGAGGTGTGGCTTGAGAGTCTAAATCCTATACATATCTCAATCTGCCTCTTTTGCCTCCCAAGTAGCTGAGATCATAGACATGCATAGTCATGCCTAGTTTCCTATTGCAAGTGTGCCTTTGTATGTGTGGCAACAGTAGTACTTATATTCCAAGGCCATACTTGGTTTCCCTTCACTGTGTGGTGAGAGAGAGTTCCTTAATGTGGTATAGAAAGTGGGAGGGTGTTTTGTTGGCTGAACAATCAAGGTCACAGCATGGTGGCCTGTTGGCATGGGTTCTTGGGGCTCTAGCCTGTGTGTTTCCTGTGGCTTGGGTGTTAGTTCATCTCAGGCAGGGCAAGAGGTTTTCTTTATTGGGCTACCTGTGGAGGAATGGCCGTGGCCTGACAAGGATGTGTCTAAAACCATTGTAGGGAGGTAGGAGGAGGGAGTATAGGCAAGGTTTAACTTGAAATAATATGGCAAGGGAAAACAGGGAAGAAAACAAAAAAAGCGGGGGATCTGGCTGCATTAAATGCTGGATTATGTTTGGTCCCTATCACATACTTGTGGTGGGAGAGGCTTTGGCGGGCTTGTGCTGTGCATAGTTTTTTTCCCCTTCTGCCTCCCTTCCATCACTGTGGTTTGATCTTAATCTTGCCTTAAGTGACAGAGTGGAGGTATAAAGGAGGGAGCCTGAAAGAGAGGAACTGGAGTAAGATGAGAGATCTCATGTCCACAGAGGCAAAGTGTGTAGGAGCTCTAGGCAGAAGTCAGACAGAAAAGTTATACATGTAAAGAAAAGACCTGGAGATTAAGTCCCAAAAAATCTTAGGCAGGGAGTTAGCCATGGGGTCTGAGGCCAAGTATGTGCTCATACAGTGTGCCTATACATCACACAGATATTTTCTTACAGTGAGCCAGGGGTATTCTTCCCCCAATCCATTGCCCATATATCCTGACATGGGAGCCTTTTTTTTTTTCTTGTGGTAGATCCTAAGACATTTAACTGTCCATTGCATGCCCACAAGGTATGGCATGTATGGGTTTGAGCTCCAGAAAAAGAACATGCAAGTTCAGGGAAGAAATGAGGAGTTTTCCTGGAGAAGTCTTCAGGAAAGAAAAAGTTCTGACTATAGACAGAGGGAGTGGCTATCAGAGTCTCCTGGCCATCATGGCCAGAGGAATTCTGGTAAGAGAGAAGGGGGAGACAAAAGACAAAGTCTAGTAAAGTGTTGGCCATTTTATAGTGTTCCGAATCCAAGGGTGCTGCTTATTAGTGTCACTTCCTGGGTCATTAAGCCAGAATTGTTTACCTCAACTGGGTTGTTGGCTAGCTGCCTCACTTCAGCAGCACCCTTGCTTTAGTGGAGACAGAGAATGGCTCAGAATATTGGGGAGGTGGGTTCAGCCCTCATGGTCGCATCCTTCTGGATGTGCTGTATTTGCTCTTTCCAGCCCAGAAGCTGGGTGTATGAAGCCTAGGGAAGCCCTTTTCTTTGGTGCCAAAGGCACTCAGATCTGGGGAGATTTTGGCAAGGAAAAGAGGGAGACAGTGGGACATGGGAAATGTGGATTCTTACCCTTATGGGTCACTTTTTCCTTCCCCGGCCTTTGAACCACACTAAATAGCAGCCTTAGCCAGAGGTTCTCAGTCACTGGGGAGGAAATCTCTTTCTGCTGAAAAGCCTAGGTAGAAAATACATGAGAGAAGAGGAGGCAAAAAGAGTGTCAGGACTCTAGAGACTCAGAGCAGGATCAAATAGAGCCTTTGGTGTGTCCAGGAGAGTGTTACTACCACCAACCTATAATTACCTCATATTTCCAAGCCAGGTTCTCGAGAAACTGGAAATAGATAGAGTGCAGATAGAGCACAGGTCAGAAAGCTGGAAAGAGTCCTCAGAACTGAAGGTGAGTGCAGGAGTAAGATGAGGATGTCCTGAGGAGTTCTGAGAGACCTAAACTCAAGGAGATATTAGAAGTGTTACCTGATGAGTAATCCATGTCACAGCACCACATGGTGCCAGGAATATGGGTCTGTGAGGCCAGCAGCAGCAAACTTTGCTCCATTTGTGTTCATGTATAAAAGATTTTATACCCAGCACAGAAGCTATAGTAGAGAATGTAGAAAAAGTTTATTAAAAGGTAAATCCACCTTTGAGAAGTGAAGGTGGGCAATTGAGAACAGCTCCTGCTACAATTGCATAGAACTAAGGTCAAATGTGATTTTTATAGTGAAGTTTGAGCCTATAGTGGAAGAAGAGGAGTATTTCACATTTGGGATCTGTGCCTGGAATGGGTTAATAGACTCCCCAGTGTCTTTAAAGGAATGGGCTCAGAGGCAGACATTTCAAAAGGTTAGAAATTCAGTCAACTATCAGTCTCATTTGGTGGGTGGTTAGAATCCACTAAATAATGTCCTCAATGGCTGGGGGTGGTGTTTGTCTAACACAGTCTTTATCATCCTTCATGGCTGAATGCAGGAGTTATTTTAATCTCTTTTTTTCCTCCTTTTGGCCTGGTAAAGGATAAGCTAATCTACCTAACATATATACATATGTATGTATATATATAATTATTATATTATTAGTTTGTAATTCCTTTCTTTGCCTCCTATGACAATTTTTGACTTAGAGTGTATTTCGTCAGATGTTAGTATAGCTACTCCATCTTTCTTTTTGGTTACTGTTTGCATGGACTTTTTCCAGCCTTTCACTTTCTATTTACTTTTTTGTTTTGGATTTACTGTGTATATCTTGTAGACAGTATACATGGACTGTGTTTGGGTCACATTCTGAATTCTGCAGATCTGACTTTTGATTGGTGACTTTAGTTCATTTGCATTTAAAGTGATTACTGATAAGGAAGGACTTACGCTATTTTGCTATTTATTTTCTTTTGCTTTTATTGTTATTATTGCCATTGTTTTAGAGACAAGGTCTCATTATGTTGCTTAGGCCTACCTCTATCTCCTGGGCTCAATGGATGCTCCTGACTTAGCGCCTCTAGTAGCTAGGAGACTGCAGGCTTGTACCTACCATGCCTAGTTTTTATATATTTTATATGTTTTTGGCTCCTGGGTCCTCTATTATTGCTTTCTTTGGTGTTCAACTGATTTTTTGTAGTCTACCAATTCGATTCACTCCTCATTTTCTTTTTTGCTTATTTTTTAGTTCTTTTCATAGTGATTACCCTGGGAATTAAAATTGACATTGAAAAGTCTAGTTTGAATTGATACCATTTAGCTTCCATGATATATAAATACTCAGCTCCTATACAGCTCTCCCTCCCCCTTTTTCTGTCACAAATTACATCTTCATGCATTGTGTTCTATTTGACATAGATTTATAGCAATTGTTTTGTGTTTTTTTTAAATCAGGAAGTAAATGGAGAATTTTTATTTATTTATTTTTGTAGTGTTTGGCATGGAGCCAAGAAGAGAACTTAGAAACCACCTCTGTCATTAACCTTTAGTGATGTTATTTGTTTCTTCTTCAGGCTTCAAGTTACTATACTGTCCTTTCATTTCAATCTGAAGGACTCTTTAGCATTTTTTGAAGGGAAAGTGTATAATGAACTCCAGCTTTTTTTTTTTTTGAGTGTGTCTTATTCCTTGTCTGTCCCATTGTATAGTCTTGCCACCCTTGTCAAAAATCATTTGGCCAGCCAGCGATGGTGGTACATACCTGTAATCTCAGCACTTGATAGACAGAGGCAGGAAAATCAGGAGTTATTTAAGCCCAGCCTTGGCTACATAGTGAGATCTTGTCTCAAAAAAATTTTTTTAAATCCTTTGACCATATATGCAAGGCTTTATTTCTGAGCTCTATATTCTTTTCCATTGGTGTATCTGTCTTTATGCCAGTACCACACTGAGTTAATTACTATTACTTTGTAGTATGTTTTAAAATCAGGAAGTATTTCCAAGCTTACATTTTTAATATATTTAAATGTATTTTCTTTCAATGCATAGGCTTAATTATCTATACCTTATCCCCTCTTCAGTAAGAAACTTTAGAGCAGGGTGCAGTGGCATATACCTGTAATTCCAGCAACTTGGGAGGCAGAGGTGAGAGGATCACAAGTTTGAGACCAGAAGCAGTCTGCATAATTTAGTGAGATCCTGTCTCAAAAAGTAAAAAAAAAAAAAAAAAAAAAAAAAAAAAAAAAAAAAAAGGACTGGGTGTGCAGCTCAGTGGTCCAGCACTTGCAGAGCATGCAAGCACGAGGCCTGGGCTCAACCCCCAGTACCGCAAAAAATAAATAAATAAATAAATAAATAAATAAACCTACCTTAGAAAGGAATTCCTTTTGTAAGTTACTTTGTACATATTATCTCTTCATCTTCACTGCTTTACAAGGCAGATGGTATCTGTTAGTTTTATTAGTGAAAATTCTGAGACTTAGAAACATTTTCTTAGGCCACTAATGGATCAGTCCTGCATTTCAAAGTAATTTTTGGACCTGAGACTCCAGATCTGTCTACCATGCCACTCTTCTTTCCTTGAGATAGAAAACCTTTCAGACACAGTGAAATAATGACTATTGTGATTAGTAGAGGTAGGATCTTCCTCAAACAACTGTATGACCAGTACTCATTTCTGTCTATGGACAATTAAGAAGCCCTCTTTCTTAAAAGAAAATTCTTTTAAATGTCAGGAGATAAGGTTTTTATCTCTTTGCTCAAGGAGGAAGGCCTGAAAAATAGACTCATTTTTCTGCTAAAAGACCCTCTAGAAAGAAGTAATTGGAGCAGGATTACTCTGTAGAAAGAGAATTCTAGAGAAATCCAGGGCCGGTTATTAGGAGGAGTGGGATTAGAGTCATTAGGAGGACGTTTTCACTCTTATGCTTTGCTTCTCTTCTAGGTTTAGGAGCAGCATTAAAATTTGACCTCGTCGTCAATAGGATCTTTCTTGATTATTTTCGCATTAAATCCTATGTATGTTGTGGGTGGATTGTGAGGAAAGTGTGATAAACTGTAAACATTGTATGTATTTTTGTTAGATGGGATACTTGCATGTGTGTATTTTGTCATTCAGATTGTGCAGTTTCAGTAATATCGTTCCCAGTTCAGTCCAAGTGGTCTTTATGTTCTTTTGTATGTATTAAGGGTGTACTACTTATTTTTATATTCATTCACACACTGAGCACCTACCCTGCATTATATGAGGCTCCCTTAATATGAAATCAAATAATATATATCCCTGCACTCATGGTAAAGTAATGGCAATAGATTTAATAAGCCGTTCCTAAATACTATACAACAGCTTCAGAGCAGGCATGCACAGTATGCTATGGAGAGCTGAGGAGGAGGCATCTGAATCAAGTTAAAAGAGTGAAGGAAGGTTGCTTATAGGTATGAATCTTGAGCTGAATTTTAAGAAGTGAGTAAAATAACTCATGAAGTTATTCACCCAGTTAGGTGAATGAATCAGAATTTAGGTGAATATATGACAGTTTGTATCAAAGATATGGAGGTAGAAAAGGCATGAAGTTTGACACATTCCCAGACTCCTAAAGTTGAGGAAGGATTAAGTAAAGGGTACACTTTTAGGGGAGTGGGAAGAACTGAAGTATGTATATTTTGTCTTCACCTTTTTGGATGAGATCTGAGTTTATCCTGCTTTCCCCTCTCCCTACAGTCTACCCATCCCTGGAGTCTGATGATGATGACCCTGCTTTGAAATCTCGACCCAAGAAAAAGAAGAATTCAGATGATGCTCCATGGAGTCCGAAAGGTGAACCAGTATTCTTTCTGTACCTTAGACTCTGGAGAAGTGGTCAGGGGCAAAAATAGGCTGTAGGTAGAGGGATGTTTAATACAAGAAGACCCAATTCAGTCACTCATTTGTTTAGTCAGGAAACATTTGCTATGCCCAGGCACTATGTTAGGTGTTAGAGCTAAAATGATCATGCGACACATGGTTGATGTAATCAGTCCAGCAAAATCAAAGGTAATGGAGCATGTTGCTTTTGATACTGTATGGCTTGAGATGAAAGGAGGAAGACCTTGAACAGATTTCACTAAGCAATCTAAGGCTTCTAAGAACATTCTGATACCATTGTCCTGGTACCCCTTTGGTAATTGTGTTGTCGAAAAGGGAAATTCTGTTGACTGTTGGGCTTTGAAATGCTCAAGACTGTCATCTATATCTGAGGAAGGAAAGAAGAATAATCACTGAGGTGAACATGGAATTTAGAGAGTGGTAAAGTAATATTCTCATTGGCTGGGTGATTTGTATATTGGAGAGTATATCAGTTAGCTTTTGCTGCTTAACAAACCACCCAAAACTTAATGGCTTAAAATAATAACAGTTGATCATTTTTATTCTGTAGGTTGGTTGAGCTGGTCTTCAGTCTGAGCCAACCTGACTGGGGCTGGGTGGTATAAAAAGGTTTTTCTTAGATGTCTGGAACCTAACTAGGATGGGTAGGACCTTTCTCCATATGGTCTTTCATCCACCAGGAGGCCAACTCAAGCTTTTTCACAAGATGACAGAGTAGTTTCCAGTAGCAAGAAAGGATAGGCCTGAATGTGCAAGTACTTTCCAAGCCTCTGCTTGTGTCATGTTTGCTATTGTCCTATTACTAAAGCTAGTTACATAGCCAAGTCTGATTCCAGGGCTGGAGAAGTAGATTGTACCTCTTGAGAGGACAGCTGCAGAGCACATTCTGAAAGGACATACATATAAGGAAGTGTGAAACTGAGGGCCATTTCTGCAAGTCTTAACATAGAGGATAGTAAGATCTCAGTACGTTGGTGCCCAGGAATTAAAGGGCCTGCTGTTCCCACAGTCTTATTTGGCCTTTTCAATGTTTGCTTAGGGTTAGGGAGTAGGACAGCAGGGCATTCCTATGAAGTGTTTTCTTAGTGAGTCAATCAGCAAATGTTTAAAAATCAGGCCTATTTTCTCATTTTATTTTCTCTTATAGTTTCTACCTTTAATTTATACTGTGAAGGTGAGATTTTTTTGATTAATATAATCGAAAATGTGAGTCAGATGTGGTGGCACATGCCTGTAATCCCAGCACTCAGGAGGTGAGGCAGGAGGATCATGAGTTTGAAACCAGCCTGGCTACATGGTGAGACCCTGTCTTAAAACACACACACAAAAAAAGAACTCCAGAACCTCATTTAGTATAATAGAAAATGTGGAAAGTACTGGAAAATAGAGGAAATTATAAAGAGGAAACTACCCATGATTTTGCTACCCAGAAGCAACTACTGTTAATATTTTGACATATTTATTTCTAGTCTTTTTTTTTTCTATGCATTTTTTCATTTTATGGTTCAAATTAATACTGTATATACAATTGTTATGTCCTACTCTTTAAATTTTTTTGACCTTTTAATCAAAGGTAGTGTGTGTAGCAAATAATATGATGTGGAGGAATTTAGAATGAAAGGCAGTGTTATCCCTGCTTTCCTCACCTTCAATTCCATGCCTGAAAGGCAACCTCATAGTTTTCATTTTCCTGGTAGATGACTTTCAACCTCAGCATAATATACTTTAAGCCCAATGTGGTGGCACAAGCCTGTAATCCCAGCCCTGGGGATGTGGAAGCAAAAGGATTAGAGAATCGCAGGTTCAGAGCCAGCCTGGGTTACATAGTAAGGTCAAGACCATCTTGGGCTACATGGTGAGATGCTATCTCAAAAAAAAAAAAAAAAGAGTTTATACCATCATTTTTTGATTTGTCAACTTAGTCTCTATTTCTTCTTTTATCAACTTCTAGTGTGACCAAACTCTTTGTCCTACTCTCTACCCTTCTGTGAACCATTCTTCCTCATTTCCACTATCAAGATTGTTGACATATGCATTGTCTTGTGATTAACACTGTATATTTACTAAGGGTTGGCTATAAAAATTTCAAACCAATAAATACATCTGGGCTTTAAAATTAATATTATAACATAAGCATGTTCCTGTGCCCTGCTTATACATTTTTTTCTGCAGTACTGGAGGGCTGAACCCAGAGCCTCACACATACTTTGCAAATGTTCTACCACTGAGCTATACCCTCAGCTCCTTTTTTATTTTTTATCTTGAGATAGGGTCTTGCTAAATTACTGACCTTGAATTTGTAATCCTCCTACCTCCACCTCCCCAGTCTCTGGGATTACAGTCATGCATCGCTGCTCCTGGCATATAAATATTTTAAATAGATATGCATGATACACATAACTTCTCCTTTGACGTGGGCGTTTGGGCCATTTCTGAGTTTTCATAATTAGTGATAACATTTGAGGTGAGCATCTTTATATGTAAATGTATCTCTGATAATTTACTTAGGATAAATCCCCATGAAACCTTAGAAAAGCCAAAGTATGTGGGGATAATGAGCTGGGATTTAGCTCAGTTGGTAGAGCGCTGCGCTGCAGTCTCTGAGGTCCCAAGTTCAATTCCCAGCACTGCAAAAATGGGAGAAGGGCCTGGCAATCCACTCCCAAGGTAATCCCGAAACAGCCATTGAAAACCCTATGAGGGTCGCTATGAGTTGGATACCAACTCAATGGCACCTAACAACAACAACAACAATGTGGGGATAAGCATTGAAAAGTCTCCCTTATATCCCTGTTCCACAGCCTTCCAGTTCACCCAGTTGAAGTAAAGCACTGTTACAAGTTTCTTGTTATCTTTTCAGAGGTAGTTTATACATATACGTGCAAATACACATATATATTTTCTCTCCACCTTTTTTTTTTCTTTTTTTGGCAGTTTCGGGGTGGGGGAAGGTTGAACCTAGGGAAGTGCTCTATCACAGAGTTGTACCTGAGCCCCTTTTAAATTTTTTTATTTGGAGACAAGCTCTTGCTAATTGTGGAGGCTGTATCTGGCCTCAAACCTGAAATCCTCCTGCCTCAGCCTTCCCAGGTTGCTGGGATTATAGGTATGCAGCATGGTGCCCAGTTCCTTTTTTTTTTTTAACTCAATTGGAAAGTTACTTTATATACTGTTATGTTTTTGCTTTTCTCATTATAATACATCTTGGAGATTATTTACACTCCCATAAGCAATGCATGAGAGTGCCTATTTCCCTACACCTTCATCAACAGTTTAATATGAATGTTTTAAAAGCTCTTAATACATATTGCCAAATTGCTTTCCAGAAAGGTATCAACTTATACTCCCATTAACCATGTGTGAGAATGATCATTTATGAAACCCTTGCAGTCATTGAGCATATCATTTAGGTATAGTGTTTGCCTATGAGTAACAAATCTCTCAAGCATCCTTAGTGAGTGCTTAGCCCCTTAGGGTCACAAGATGGCTACTACATCTCCCGCAGGGGTTGCAGTTAGGAAGGGAAAAAGCAAAAGGAACAGGTCTGCTTAGCATTTCCTTTCCCCAAGGAGTTTTAAGTTCCACTTTTTTTGTGGTGCTGGGGATGGAACCCAGGACCTTGTGCATATTAGGGAAGCATTCTACCACTGAGCTACATCCATAACTCTTGATTTTTTGAGACAGAGTCTAGCTACTAGCTTGTTGTTGTTGTTAGGTGCCGTCGAGTCAGTATCTGACTCATAGCGACCCTCATAGGGTTTTCAATGGCTGAGTGCTTCGGGATTGCCTTGGGAGTGGATTGCCAGGCCCTTCTCCCATGCTACTAGCTTAGGCTGGCCTTAAACTCACTATGTATCCCAGGCTGGTGCTTGCAGCCGTACCACTGTGGTGTCTGATCCCGTCAGATCTCCAAAGCTAAGTAGGGTCAGGCCTGGTTAGTACTTAGATGGGAAACCTCCTAGGAACACCAGGTGCTGTAGGCTTGGGAGAAGGACCCAGCAATCCACTCCCAAAAAACAATCAGCCATTGAACACCCTATGAATAACAGAGAAGCACTAACAATACTGTTTCACCTGTTGTACGTAGGGTCACTATGAGTCGGACACTGACTTGACATTACCTAACAACAACAACATCCCAGGCTGGCCTTGAACTTGTGATCTTAATGCCTCTACTTCCCAAGTGTTGAGATTATAGGTGTGTGCCACCACTTCAGGCTAAGTTCCATGTCTTTTTAACAACTCTTTGGCTGAAGTTGTGTCCGATGGTCAAGACTATCACAGAGGCCAGGAAGTGTAGTTGTATCTAGGTATGTTGCTATCCCACAAAAATCAGGGGTTTTATTAGTAAGCAGAAAAGAAAGAATGATGGTTTGTTGAGAATGAGTAGACTCTGCCACGATTTTTTGATCTTTGGTAATTCACAAACAAACACTGTCATTTTACTTATTTAATTTGCATTTCTTTGATTAAGCATTTTATGTATGTTTGTATAGCATTAGAATTTCTTATTTTGTGAGTTTTATTTCTGTCCTTTGCCCATTTATCCATGTGGGTCTATAAGCTATTTAATTTTCTCTTATATAGTGAAGGAACAGTCATTCTTTGTTTTATATGTATGCACAGTGGGATTATGTGCCAATCAACCCATTGTAAATTGAAAACATTGTAAGTTGAAAGTACATTTAATAAACCTAACCATCATACTGAACATCATAGCTTAGGGACACAGTACACTAAAGGGTCTCTGTCAGTGTTTGCCCTTGTGATCATATGGCTGACTGTTAGCTGTGGCTTGCTGCTGCAGCCCAGCATTGAGAAGAGGGCATTAGACTGCATGTCACTAGCCTGGGAAAAGATCAAAACCAAAATTCAAAGTATGATTTCTACTGAATCAGTATTGGCTTTTGCACAATTGTAAAGTCAAAAAATCATAAGTTGAATGAATCATCATTAAGTCAAGGACTATCTATATACAGACATAAACAAATATATTACATGTATATATTTATAATTTGCTTGTGATACTTTCCCTCATTTAACATGAAAAATCTAATATTTCTATGTCAGATATTATTTCCCTATTCAAAAAGTAAGCAATTAACACTCCTGTGCTTTTTAAGCATGACTTTTTAAACATCTAATATTTTAATCTCTCTAGAATAATTTAGCATATGGTATTGAGCAGAGGATATAAATTGATTTCCCCCTTAGATAGATGATAGAATTGTATTCCTACTAAGATGAAATGCTTTTGTCTTTAGCATATCTGCTGATGCATGCATATCATGGGCTGTTTGGGGAACACCTATTTTGTACTATGAATCTTCTGTTTTTGTTCTGTTGTCTCACTTTTTGGAGGCCTATTTATGACTTGAAGCCCACAAAAACACAATAAACCCTCAAAACTTTTAAAAAGTGACTTTTAGTTAACTTAAAATGAAAGGATAGTTATCTTAATGTGCAAAAGAACATAAAGCTTAAACCAAGAGGATGAAATTGTAGAGCAGAGCTGCTTTAGTTGGTATCCATGGACTTTTGAATCCTCGACTGTCCTAAAGTTGTATTAAAGTTTTATGTAAATGGATGCATATATGTATCCATATTTCTCTAGCTAATAACTTTAATCACATTTGCAAATTAATTCAAAAAATATCAAGGCATTCTACTTAAAGGTATTCCCATTAAAGTCAGGAATAGGATATATCCATTAATACTTCTATTATTTAGCATTATTCTAGAAGTTCTAGCCAGTGTGATTAGGAATGAGGCAGAAATAATAACTGTGACTATTAGAGATTAAGAGACCAAGTCATCATGATATGGGGATCTCTCCGGGTGGGAATCCTGTTCATTTTTGTCCATCATTATATCTGTAGCACCTTGTATAATACCTGACACATTGAAGATTTTTAGTAAGTACTGGACAAGTGAAAGAAATGATATGATTGTATAATATGTAAGGAAAATAGAGATATGATGGTATCTGAGAAAATGCAAGAGTATCAATTAAAAACTTAACTATTAAGATAATTCAAAAAGTTGGGTAATCACTGGATATAAACCACATACCCTCATATCAAGAATTGCTGTATATTAGTAATAATTATAATATGTTGAGAAAAAAGGTCTTATTGACAATAACAACAATTATATAAAATACCTGAGAATAATCTTAAAATATGTGTGATCTGGGCATGGTGGCTCATGCTTATAATCCCAGCACTTGGGAGGCTGAGGGAGGAGGATCGTGAGCTTGAGGCCAGCCTGAGCTACGTGGTGAGACCTTGTCTCAAAAAAAAAAAAAAATGATAATAGATATATATAGAATCTACATGAAGAAAACTTCAAAACCTTACTGAAGAATATAAAAGAAGACCTGAATAAATATGTGCTTGATTACAAAGACTGTTGTAAAAGGATTATTTCCTTCCAAATTTATTTATACTTTTAACACTGTCCTAAATCATATCCTAATGGAATTTTGTGGAGAATCATTGTAAAACTAATTTAAAAAGTAAACAAGTGTGATTAGCTTCAAGAATTTTGGGATAGAAAAAGTAAGTGAAAAGAAACAAGCACAAGAATAGTTGGTAAATGTTTTTCCTTTTTTATTTTTACTTGTAGTACTTGGGAATTGAACCTAGGGCCTTTCCCATACTAGGCAAATATTCTACCCCTGAGCTGCATCCCTAGCCCCTTTTTTATTTTTTTTATTTTGAAACAGGGTCTCGCTGAGCATAGGCTATGTCTGGCCTCCAACTCTCAATCTTTCTGCCTCAGCCATCTGAGTCACTGGATTTATAGGCATGTGGCACCTGGCAATATTTTTCCCTTTAAAATAAATTTTTGTTAGGAAAAGTTTCAAACATTCAGAAAATTGGGTTAGTACTACACACACACACACACACACACACACACACACACACAATATGTCATCAAGAGTTTATTAACATTTTGCTATATTTGCTTGATTCCTTTTTTTTTTTTTTGAGGTATTAAGGGATATTCCAGACATCATGTTATCTCTACTTCCATACAGTTATTCTAATTGTTCTGTCCATTACTGAAAATAGGGTATCAAGTTCTTCAACTATTACTGCTGAGTTTTCTATTTCTTCTTCAGTTTCATCAGTTTTCACTTTATGTAATTTGAGGCTCTGTTGTTAGGAACCTAGGGTCTCAAACATGCTAAGCAAACTCTACACTGTGCTACATTCCAGTCCTGTTAGTAATTGTTATAGCCTTGTGGTAATTTATGTTCTTTCAGGTTAGGGGTATAGCCCAGTGGTAGGTCACTTGCCTATTAGCATGTGTGAGGCCCTGGGTTTGGATGCTTGGCACCATCAAAAAATGTTCTTTGTCTGTAGTAATGATTAGTCTTAAAGTCTAATTTGTCTGATATTAGTATAGCTATTCCAGTTTTTATTTGGGTATTTTTATGGTATCTCCTTGTCCATCCTTTTATTTTTCTAGTGTCTCATTTTAATTCTGTTCTATATATGAGTGTTTTTTTTTCTTAATGGTTGTCCTAAGGATTAACATTAATATCTTATATCATTCAAATTCACACTAATAGCAACTTAATTTCAATGGTATACAAAATCTTTGCTCCTATGTAGCCCATTACTCTTCTTCTTTATGGTATTACTGTCACAGATAATGCTGTACATTGCATATTCATGAACATAGAGTTAATTATTGCTTTATGCAGTTCTCTATTAAACCAGATGAAAATTTATAAATGAAAACACATTCATACTGTCTTTTAAATTTACCTATTTGGTTATCTTTACCTTTATTATTTCTTCATGTGGATTCAATTTACTACATAGTATCCTTTCATTTCAACCTGAAAAAAATCTCCCTTTTTAGCCAGTCTATATCTGTCTGTCTCTCTCTGTCCCTCTCCCCTTCTCCCTCCATCCCTCCCTCCTCCCCATCTCCCTTTCTTTCCTTCCTACTGTCTCCACCTCCCTCCCTACTGCCTCTACCTTGTGAGTGATGGAATTACAAACATGTGCCACCCCATCTGACTCCCTTTAGCATTTCTTATATAGTACATCTACTAGTGACAAATTCTGCTTTTGTTGTTGTTGTTGTTGTTGTTGTTGTTGTTTATCTGGTAATGTCTTGAATTTTCCTTTTTTAAAGAATACTTCTGCTGGATTTAGAATTATTGGTTCATGGTGTTTTCCTTTCAACACTTTGAATGTCATCCTACTGCCTTCTAGCACCTGTGGTTTGTGATGATAAATAAGCTGTCAGTCTTACTGAGAATCCCTTGTATGTTATAAATCACTTCTGTTGTGCAGCTTTCAAGATTCTGTTTGGTTTTGGTTATGATGTGAAGTCTCTTTGAGTTTGTCCAACTTGAAATTTATTGAGTTCTTGAATATGTAAATTAATGCTTTTCATTAAATTTGGAAAGTTTTCAGCCACTGTTTCTTTTTTCAGTGCTGGAGATCAAACCCAGGGTCTCATGTATACTAGGCAAGTGCTCAACCATTGACCTATACCCCTAGCCGTCAGCTATTATTTCTTCAAGTAGTCTTTCTTCCCCATTCTTTCTGAACTTCTGGGAGTCCTATATGCATATGTTGATGAACTTGATGCTGTCTGTCTGGCTCTGTTCATTTTTCTTCTGTCTTTTTCTTTCTGCTCATCCGAATGTAATAATCTCAAGTGATCTGTTTCCAAGGTCATTCTCCTTTTACTTGCTCAAATCTGTGGCTAAACCCCTCTAGTGAAGTTTGCATTTCAGTCATTTTACTGTTTAACTCCAAAATAGCTATTTAGTTCCTTTTTATAAATTTCTACTTTCATTCTCATACTTTTCTGTACTTCTTTATACATATTCTCCTTTAGCCTTTGAAAACATTTAAAATAGATTATTTAAAGTACTAGCCATACCATCCTGGCATCCAGGCTTGTCAGATCTTGGAAGCTAACCAGGGTCAAGTCTGGTTAGTACTTAGATAAGAGACCACCTGGGAATGCTGGTGGTTTTGGGAGAAGGACCTGGCTTCCCACTCCTGAAACAATCAGCCATTGAAAACCTTATGAATAGCAGAGAAGCACTGATATAGTGCCAGGCATGGCACAGTGTCAAGTGGTGTTCCTTTGCTATTGTACATAGGTTCCCTGTGAGTCGGCCACAAGTAGGCAGCACCTAACAGCAACAACAAAGTCCTTATCTAGTAATTCCAACTTTGACTAGGAAGTCAGAGACAGTCTCTGTTGATTTCATTTTTTCTTGTGTATAATATACTTAATTATTTCTTGGTATGTTTTGTAATTTTTTTCATTGAAAACTGGGCAGTTTAAATACTTTGGCAACTCTGGATATCAGATTCTCCTTACCATGCTCCCCAGGGTTCATTGACATCGCTTGTCATTGTTATTTGCTTAGTGACTTGTCTGAGCTAATTCTATAATATGTATACTTTTTGTGTGTGGCCACTAACATTTCCACTCAGTTTGTTGTTGTTGTTGTTGTTGTTGTTGTTGTTAGGTGCTGTTGAGTCGGTATCCGACTCATAGCGACCCTCATAGGGTTTTCAATGGCTGACTGTTTCAGGATTGCCTTGGGAGTGGATTGTCAGGTCCTTCTCCCATTTTTGCGGTGCTGGGAATTGAACTTGGGACCTCAGAGACTGCAGCGCAGCGCTCTGCCAACTGAGCTAAATTCCAGCCCCCCACTCAGTTTAGTGGACATCTAATGATTTGACAGAGATTTCTTTAAATGGTTAGAACCAGTGAATAACCCAGTGCTTTCCAAGGGCCTCTGTGTGCAAGTTGGGGCATACCTTCAACATTTGCCAGGCAGTTTACAACTCTGCCTTAGCTTCCACTTCCTGCTTGTGTAGAGCCTCATTAGCCAGAGGTGAATGCTTAGGGCCTTTGGAGTCTTGCACACAGCCCTTGTACATGCATATAGCCTTCTGCTTTCCAAGAAATAATGTGAGACCTTTTCAAATCTCCTACGATCATCTCATTGCTCAGCTTCCTTTTAATCATCTGGGTTAATCTATTGTTTGTCACAACTGTTAGGCATCAATTTAAGCAGCTGTGACATTACGCATTTGCTTTTAAACCTTTTTAATAAATTCCCCCTTCCTCAGGGAGAGACTTTCAACACCAGGCTTTGAAGAAAAGCTCCAGCTCCTCTCTGCTCCCTACATTACTGGGAATGTGGGGTGTTATTTTCAAGACTACCACTAAGCTGGAGAAAGGTGGATGTGCCTTGTTGTTGTTGGGTGCCATCGAGTCAGCATCCGACTCATAGCGACCCTCATAGGGTTTTCAATGGCAGACTGTTTCGGGATTGACTTGGGAGTGGATTGCCAGGTCCTTCTCCCAGGATGTGCCTAGGCAAAGTTAAAATGCTACAAAGCTCTCTGTTCTGAAATTCAGCTGTTTTTTTTTTTTAAATAAATGCTCTCTACATTTATGCAAGCCTTTGATTAATTTCCAGAGTTCTGAGAAAGCTTATTCTAGCCATGTTTACTAGTTTTCTCATTGTTTTTTTAAGGAATAAATTTTTAGAGGCCCATACTTTGCCATTTTCACTGATATCACCCATCATGACATCATATCCTAAATACTTTAATATGCAACTCTAAAAAAAGACATTTTCTTCCATAAGTACAGTTATATGACACCTTGATCAAAGTAACATTTTCTTAATATCATCTTATGTCAAATTCTTATTTACATTTCCTCAGTTGTACCAAAAATATCTGTTATAATTGGCTTACTCAAACCTGGATCCATTCAAGGACTACACATTACATTTGGTTACTATAATCTCTTAATCTCATTCATTATTTTACATTTTTATTATGACAATTTTTAAGCATTTATAAAAGTTAGAAGGATAGTACATGAACATCTATATTAGGAATACTTGGATGCTACAATTGTAGAATAGTTACTTCATCTGTCTATCTACCTGTATCTAACTAGAGGTCTATAGTGTTTCCTGAGCCACTTCAGAGTAGTATAAAACCAATATAACATATTTTACCCACAAATACTCCAGTATTTCTTATACATAAGAACAACTCACTTTGTGACCTATGTGTTTTATTTTTAATGTAATTAATAATTCTCTAAGATTTCTTAATACCCAGTTTATAATCAGATCTTTCCAAGTGTCATCCAAAAGTGTTTTTATACCTTGCTTTTATTCTCTCCAAAATTCAGGTTCTGTCAAGGAGGAGATTTTCTCTTCCAGCTTAAAACCACCACCACCATTTTATTATGTTCATGTATTCAGTGGGTGAGGAATTTGGAAAGGGAGCAAAGGGGATAGACTCCATGATGTCTGGATCCTCAGCTGGAAAAACTTTGAAGGCTGAGGGTGACATAGTGGCCAAAAGTTTGAATCATCTGAAGTCTCATTTATTTGTCTGGTGCCTGGCCTGGGAGGACTCAAGGACTAAAAGTGCTATCATGTGGCCTCTCCATGTGCCTAGCTTCCTCACTGCCAAGTAACCTTGAAGTGATCACACTTCTTACATGGCACCTCAGGTCTTCAAGCATGAGTGTTCCGCCAAACCATTAAGAAACTGTAATTGTATTCCCTTACCTAACCTTGAAGTCACACAGTGTCATTATCATAGTCTACAGGTTACAAATGAGCCTGCTAAGATTTAACGGGGGGACACAGACTTTTAACAGTAGAAAAGCTTTCAAAGGATCTGGGACCATATTTTAAAACTACCATATGTACAAAGGGCTGGGATTTAGCTCAGTGGGTAGAGCGCTGCGCTGTAGTCTCTGAGGCCCCGAGTTCAATTCCCAGCACCGCAAAAATGGGAGAAGGGCCTGGCAATCCACTCCCAAGGCAATCCCGAAGCACTCAGCCATTGAAAACCCTATGAGGGTCGCTATGAGTTGGATACCGACTCGACGGCACCTAACAACAACAATATGTACAAAACAATAGAGAACAATGTAAGATATTCAACTATCTATGTTTCAAAATTATGTATTAACATTTTTTCTAGATTTGCTTCAGATCCAGTTTTAAACAAATAAAAATATTACTTTTAAAGAAAGAACTTCAGCTTCCTGAGTTGCCTGTTTCAGAATCTGCATATGGCTTATTTGGAAAATCTTTACAATAACAATAACTAACCAGCCAAGGAGTTTTTAAGTCTAGGTCAGCAAATTCATCACATCATTTTATTTCTGTGGCATTAGCTTTTTTCTTTAAAAATAGAATAGTACAATAAACTCCCATATACCCACCAGTGAAAATGAATAGTTATCAAGATTTTGCCATACTTCCTTCATCTGTTACTTTTTCCTTTCTTTCCTTTGCTTTAAAGCAAACCCTTGATATTGTGTTATTTCCCCCATGTATTTCAGTGTGCATTTCTAAAACTGGTGGACATTTTTTTATATTACTACAATCCTGTTATATACAGCAAAATTAAGGACTATTCAACAGTTCCTTGATGTTACCTAATTTTAAGCCCATAGTCAAATTTCCTAAATCATCTAATCAAAAAAGATACTATCACCATGGATTTGTTTAAAACAGGATACACATGGCATTTGACTGTCATGCCTTTTAAGTCTCAGTCTATTACAGTCCCCTTTTTTAATGCTAGTTTTGTATAAACTAGTATAATATCCCTGTATAATATCTCACTTTCTAGATTTGCCTATTTACTTCCATGTGACATTGTCCTTTTTAAGAGACTAGGTCAGTTGTCTTGTAGAATAGTTTTTTTTCTCATGAGCGGCACTCTACCAACTGAGCTAAACCCCAGCTCCATCTCACTATTAGTGACAACTAAAGTAGTACTTAGTTGAGTATACTAATTTAGGGTGGTAATCTCCTGATATTACCACCATTTAGTTAGGTTTTTGTTCCTGAGACTAGCACATAGTCTGTGAAGTAATACTTTGTTACTAAGTGGATATCCAATTCTCTAGAATCAGTTGTTTTATTAGGACTTGCAAACTTGTGATTTTCTAGCTCTGTCATTTCTTCTGCTTTGAATAGCTGGTATTCTTCTGTGAAGAAGAACTGTCCCTCATCATCTGGGGCTATTTGGTTATCTTGAAATGTACTTCCTGTAGAAAATGTGAGATAAGTAACTATTTTTTGATTTAGTATTGTTAAGGCACTATCTTTTATAGTTACACACTAAGATGATCTTCAGGAACATATAGCCTGGTTAGTAGACAAAATAAGACACATCAACATAAATGAGACAAGGTGGTATGTGCTGTGTATCAAGTGACTTGTACAGATCATAAGTTCTGAGAAAAAAAAAGATTAGAGGGAATAGAAAGGTCCTAGAGATTTTGCGTAAGAGATTGCTTTCACTGTATTTTTGAAGGATGGGCAGGTTTTGAATATGTAGACAAAAGGAAAGAGCATGTATAGACAGTATAGATGATGAGGATAAGACACATGAAGAGAGGGTGAGCTGTACATACTCTAGAGATGTAATAAGGAAGCTGTCTGTCTAAAGCAGCTGAGAATGTGAGTACCTTCATCTGTTTTCTGCTGCTATAACAGAATATCACAGACTGGGTAAGTTCTAAACAGTAAAGTTTATCTGGCTTATGGTTCTGAAGGCTGGGAAGTCCAAGAGCATGATACTGGCATCTGGTGAGGGCCTTCATGGTACATCATCACATAAGCATAAGGCATTATGTGATGAGAGAAGGAGAGAGGAGAAAGAGACCTGAAGTCCTCCTTTTGTAACTAACCTGCTTCCACAGGAACAGCTTTAATCCATTCATAAAAATGGTGTCTCCATAACCTAATTACCTCTTAAAGGTTCTGCCTCCTAATATCATTAAAATGGCAATTAAGTTTCCACATGAATTTGGAGGGAACATTCAAACCATACCAATGGGGTGTGGAAATAAGATTAGGGAAGTGGTAGGCCGGGAGCAAAAAGAAAAAAAAAAAGAAAAAGAAAACAAGACCAACCTTAAATGCTAGTTTGGAGAGAGTAACTTTTATCAGTCTGTTCTTTCAGCATTTGTAAATTAGCTTCTTACCTCATAGGAAACAAAATATGTCTTTGTGAGAAGCTAGAAGTGGGAAGACCATAAGACCACTTTTGGGATAGTTGGAGGTAGAGAATATAGTTTGCATGCAGATAAACATCTTAAAGACTGACACTTCATCCTGTTTCCCTTGCAGCCCGTGTGACTCCAACTCTACCCAAGCAGGACCGTCCTGTGCGTGAGGGAACCCGAGTTGCCTCTATTGAGACAGGCTTGGCTGCAGCAGCTGCAAAGCTGGCACAACAGGTAAGTGCTGACACCAGGCAATGCCCTTGTTCCTGATCCCAGTTTGACTTACAAACTCAAACCTCAGACCTTCAGCTGATAAGATCCCACTATTGTCTTAGTGAGTGACTTTATCCTTAATAGTATCCTAGCCCCCTCCTGTATCCTTCACATCCCAGGTCAATGACAAGCTACTTCCATAGGTTACTTAGTTGATTTGACTTAGAATGAAAGAAAATATGGGGCCAGATGAAAGCTCTTGCTGATATCATTTACCATTTTAAGTGTATAAAAGCCTCCCAAGTGGAAAGGACTACATCTGTCTTTTCCTCTTAGTTGAAGTCTTGAGGAAGTAACTCAGCTGAGTACATGAAAGTTCTTAGCCACCCACCAATACTGGAATTTGGTCTATTAGAAAGAGGTCTTTCATGTCCTCTTTACCAAATACTGTTACATTGATCTTTTACCCCCTGCTTCTCAAGAACATGTCCCTTACTATTTTTTTTCCTAAAGAGTTACCTTCACCAGAATCAGTTTTACTTCTTAGTGTTTACAGTTTATGAAGTTTTTTTTAACATATGTAATGTGCTCAGGGGCTGGGATTTAGCTCAGTTGGTAGAGCACTGCGCTGCAATCCCTGAGGTCTCAAGTTCAATTCCCAGCATGACAAAAATGGGAGAAGGGCCTGGCAATTCAATCCCAAGGCAATCCTGATACAGTCGCCATTGAAAACCCTATGAGGGTCGCTATGAGTCGGATACTGACTCGACGGCACCTAACAACAACAACAACAACAATGTGCTCAGAAACTAGAAGCATTTGGAGGTAAACCTCCTAGTTTTTTCCTTAGCATCCCTTTAGCTTATTTTGCCACATCCTTCAGCATAGAACATTATTGAGCATCTGCTTTATGTTAGGTACTCTCATGTATAATGTCTAATGTAATATTCCCGATAGCTTTGTTCAATAGGTGATGTTTTCATCATTTTACAGGTGAAGAAAATGAGCCTCACTTTAAGTGACTAGTCCAGGGTAAGATATCCAGTAAATGAAGGAAACAAGATTCAAACTGATATTCTCTAACTTCAAACTTCATGCTACTTGATATTTAAATAAAATGAAATAGTTAAATGTTTATTTATTTTAGTAATTACATCCTATTTAAATGAAATTGAATAGAATTATATTGTTCATATGGTGTTCTATGGAACTGTAGAGTTTCTTAGGAAAGTCTTAGAGGCTCAAAATTTTTTTTTAATTACTGGGGGATTCAGCCCAGGGCCTCACACGTACTAGGCAAGTGATCTACCACTGAGCTGCACCCTAGCTCTGTTTTTATTTTGAAACAAAGTTTCACTAAATTGCACAGGCTGCTTCGGGTCTTGAACCTGAGATTTTCCTGCCCCAGCCTCCCAAGTGGCTGAGATTTTACAGGCATGCACCATGGCACCTAACTTCTTAGAGGCACTTAGGGGAGCCAGCAGAGATCAAGCAAGTGAAGTGGCTCTTTGACTACAACTTCTCTGTGTTATATATCAGTGCCATGTAAGATGTAACTTGGAAAAAAAAAGGGTTCTGCGTTAAATATCAGGTAAATTAATTAAAGGTGTGAAAACTACTCTTTGTGCCTTCTTAAGGAGCAACTTCTGTTTGGGTTGATCAGGTATTAACTCAAAGAAGAGGTTTTGAAATTTGGGAGGTGGTGTGTAGGCTAGGCTTTTGGTAGGTAACAGAGAGACAGTCCAGGAGAAGGATATTCCTGGGTACAGTACACAAGGCCCTCTATTTGGTCTCTAACCACCTCTCCTCACTGACTTCCTGTTAGCCCTCCCTCAGTACACATCCTTTCTGCCAGCCATACTGCACTACAATAATCATGATTCTCTCCATGTATCAGGTTGTCTAATGCCTCTGTGGCTTTGCACAAGCTGTTCCTTCTGCCCACTGGGAATTGTGCCTTTTCTGATGCTTTACCTAACACCTCTTCACACCACCTACTTCACACTACTTTATTTCAATAGCCTCCTTCTGTGCTTCTATAGCATTTTCTCATGGTAGTTATGATCATAAGTGTATTTTTCTCTGTCCTTTCTTGAACTGTAAATGCTTCAAGAATGGGGATCTATTTATCTTGGTATCCCTAGTCTGGTAAGCTTGTGTTTAGTCAGTGTTGGGGTGAGTGAATGAGTGAATGAATGAATAAAGAAAGCTTTCTGGATTGGAGGCCTCATGTTGGGAGATAGAGTAAAATAAGTAACGGTTAAAACATGGATTCTGGAGCCAGCCTACCTGGCTTTTATCATAGATCTACCACTTGGGCAAGTTATTTAATTTCTCTTTGCCTCAATTTCCTCATAAACTTTGCTTTAGGATTAAATGTAATTTTTTGCATGTATATGTACACAAGCTTTTAAATGGCACTCGGGACAGAATAAGTACTATAGGCATGCTAGCTTTCTGTCATTATTATGGATTGCCTAGATATAAGTGGCCAGATGCTGGAAGACCATGGATGTCAGGCCAGAGAATTTAAACCTGGGTGGGAATCTACTAACAGCTTTTGAACAAGAAAATTGGCAAGGTGAAAGTAGTCCTGTCATTAAGACATTCTACTCATCATTTATATGCAAAAGAGACTAGCAGCAAAGGTAGGAAAATTTAGGCTAAGTGAGCTAGATATGAAGAGAGAATTTCTGGAGTCCAGAAATGACATTCCTGATATGGGTGAGAGCAGAGATTTCTGGTATGGGTGTGGCTGAGACAATAGATTCTGAAGCAAGATGTCTTGGGTCTGAACTCCAGCTAGGCCACTGATTGGACCTGTTACCCTGGGAAAATGGCTTAGCCCTTTTTTTGCCACAGTTTCATTGTCCTTAAAATGAGACTATAATTCTTCTCAAGTTTTTATAAGTATTAAATGAGTAATTATAGAATAGTGCCTGGCATGTATTACTAATATTATTATTCTTGTCCCCCAGAACTTGCTATGGTAGCCACAGCCTGTCAGATCTCCCAAAGGCAGGACTAGTCTTGTGTTGCCAAGAGAAGGCAAAGAAATGTAATCACTGATTTAATCTGTATGGCTGTGTAGCATTTCAAAAGGTGAAGTAATTCACATGCTTTCAGCACCATTTTTCCAGGTTCTCAGGGCTCCAGATGCCCAATATACAGGTACCTACTATGCAGTGGATAGTAGATTCATAGAGCAATGGATGGATAAAATATCCAAGATATTGGGAAAAGTGACACAACTCCTTATTTGTCCGTCCCATCCAAAATAGAGGTTTTTAGACCCAGTGATTTGGAAGATTGTCAAGTCTTCTGTTAGAAGAAAAAGACCAGCAAGAGGAAGAAAAGCCATTGTAAGAAATAGATAGAATAATAATTTACCACTTGTTGAGTTCCTACTATGTACTATTTATTTTTGCATCATTATTTAATCTTTCCAACAACCCTGAAAAACATATTATTTTATCCATTTTACAGATGAGACAACTGAGATTCAGAATAGTTAGTAACTTTGACCAGAGTCATCCAATTAAGGGAACACAAGTCTGGATTTTAACTTAGGTTTATCTCATTCCAAAGCTAATAATCTTTCTGCTCTCAGATGTTTCATTTTGAGAAGTTTGCAGGGTGTGTCTTCAAATAGACCTTATTAAATATTGGCTCTGACTGCATTTTACCTATAAGGCTTTGGGCTCAAATTTCTTAGTATCCCTGCACTTCAGTTTTCTTATCTGTAAAATGAGGATTTTTCTTTCTTAGAACTGTTATGAGGATTAAATAAGGCAAAATATATAAAGTCCCTCAGCTGCTGGTGTAAATTTAGTTATTATTAGAAGTGTCCATGGTCTGCCTCACTAATGGCAATGCTAGGACCAAAACCCAACTCTCCAAACTCATTTACAATTTCCTTGCCACTGTACTGCTAAGTAGCAGTGATAACTTAATGATGGGTGTTACCTCAGGTATGGGAAGGCCTATGTGATGTACGTACATACAGGGTAGACTTATTAGGGATGGACAGAGAGTGGCAGGTTGCAGAACCATATTGACCATTGTCTTGTTCCTTTTCTGGGAAATTCTCTTTTCTTTCCTGCACTCCTGAATCTCCCCCCCCACTTGGCTTATGTTTCAGGAGCTGCAGAAGGCCCAAAAGAAGAAATATATCAAGAAGAAACCTTTGCTGAAGGAGGTAGAACAACCTCGCTCTCAAGACTCCAATCTCAGCATGACAGTAGCAGCCCCAACACTGTCTGCTACACCCCAGCCTCTCGATGCCTCCTCACCACAGCCTCCTGCTGAGCCTAAACAAGAGGCTCTGTCAGGAAGTCTTGCTGACCATGAGTACACTGCTCGTCCCAATGCCTTTGGCATGGCCCAGGCAAACCGCAGCACCACACCCATGGCCCCTGGCGTCTTCTTGACCCAGCGGCGTCCTTCAGTTGGCTCCCAGAGCAATCAGGCAGGACAAGGTACATAGGCCATATGATGGTAAAAACAATGGATCTTAGGGCTCCAAACTCTTAGTGCTCTAGTAGATGAGACTATCAGAGAGGAACACCAAAAGCCAAATTAAGGAGCTTAGACTTGAGCTAATGGGCCCTGGAGAAAGACTGACTAATTTTAAGTAGAGATAAGATTAGGTTTAGGTTTAGAAAGATCCTTCTGGTGGTCTGAGTAAAGGGTGAATTGGAAGTGGGAAATCTAGAAGGAAGCACATACATGGATTTAGGCAGGAATTAAGAGAAGTGGGAGCTCTAGCCAATGTAATGGAGAGGAAAGGGATACATGGAATATGTATATGGTCGAATAGGACATGAGAGGTGATTTGATGTGGGGAGAGAGAAAGAGGCATGAGAAAGTTAGGGGACTTAAGTCTTCCTTTCCCCCACATTGGCCCTCAAAGCACAAGCCTTAGAATATGTAGCCCCAGGGCACTGAGGTTGGTGTGATATTGAGGATTGACAAAGATGGGAGTTTCTGATGAAACAGGGCCCTAGGGATGATAACATCAAGGATAGTGGGCTATAATCACTAACCAGGCACTTGTCCAACCCTGGTGGGCAGGATAAGAGGACACAGAAGCACATTTACCTCCTTGCAGAGTTTTAGAAGGAAAATAATTGGGACCAAAGAAATAAGTGGGGAAAAAGAACCCCGGCTGTTGCAGCAGGTCAGAGGAAGAAGAGCCAAGGCATGTGGTATTGGATAGAAGTAGTTAACAAGGGCTTCTTGTTCAGCAAGGCCTAAGAATGAAGAAATTTTGCAGAGAGACAAACAAGAGCAGGGGTGTCCTGAGGACAGTTGGTGCTAGAGTTGCTGGTAAGGCCTTTGCCATACACTTTGCTTACTTTCTTCTTCCCTCACAGGAAAACGTCCCAAAAAGGGCCTGGCCACAGCAAAGCAGAGACTGGGCCGTATCCTGAAAATCCACAGAAATGGCAAACTACTTCTGTGAGCTGAGCTCCTTTGTGTTCCACCCTTCACCCCTTTGCCCCCATTGCCTTCTCCATTGTCAACTCTCGGGGCACTCCTGGATCCTGTCTGCCCCGGACAAGGTGCTGAGGTGCATTGTCCTGCTTTCTTGGCACTGACCAAAGGCACGGACCCCCCTACAGACCCTCTACTAATTCCCCTAACTCCCTTACCCACTTCCACTATGAACATCCTGACTAGAACCCTCTTTTCTGCTCCTCCAACCTATTTCTCTTTCACCTGCCTTATCTGTCCTTTACTCTTGCCCCTACCCTTTGTCGGATCTGGAAGGCAGGATGTGGAGAGGCATGAAGAGAGCCTGGGCACCTCAATTCCCTGGCCATGAAGTAGAAGGCCCAGTGCTCAATATTTCTTGCAACTCCAGTCCTGTAACTCCAGGCCTACCTACATCCACCTATTCTTTCTTCCCCTAATCCAGTGGATGGCCCCCATCTTCAGACTTGTTCCTGAGGGGAGGCTGTGGTCTCTGCCCCCTCTTGCCAAATACTTCATGGAAAATCGGACGAGGGCCCAGAGTACCCTAACTGTCCCACTATGGGCCGTCTCCAGAGGTGGCCTGGAAAGGCTGACTTCACTTACCCATGGAGAGAAAGGAGATTCCTGTCACTTTTCAAGGTGAGGAGAGGACAGATACCCAAGCCTTTGACTGTGACCATAACCCAACAGAGGAAGCTACTTTTGGCTAGCTACACATGAAGCTCCTTGTCCCATGATGATCTCCAGTGATTTGCCTGGATTTGGAGGTCCTGAAGAACTTTTTCCATATGGCTGTGGCTGGGTTGCAGCAGGTGAAAAACCATCTCCCAGAAATCTGAAAGCACCTGCCATTGAAGCAGATTACCCTGGCCCTACAGCCTGCTCCCTCCACCTATACCACAGAGCACAGCTGGACCTTCCAGAGATGGTGTGGTGGAATAGCTTGGATCCTTCATTGAGAACCCCCATGTTTCTTTCCCCAACTGAGGTCTTAGTCTGAAGAAGACCTTAGGATTCACATCTTTACCCCAGGCCTTTGCACTTCCAGACCATAGGTCAGCATTCAGGCAGAGTGCAGATAGGCCACTTGAGCCCAACTAAAGGAGAAGAGACACCCATCCATAAAGGAGCAGACCATCTGATCCCCCTTATCCTGTTACCTTCGTGATCGTCTCTATTGTCCAGACAGTGCCCCACCTCCCTTTTGTCTTGCCTCACTGGCAATCTGGACTTGATGGAGAATGCTCCCTCCCCTACCCCATTTTGGCACTGTGGAGTGTATCCTTTTCCTCTACCCTCTAACCTCACCCCAGTTTGCATAGTGCTTCTGGGGAATTTAATAGCTACCATGAAGGCCACAGGCAACTTGTGAGGCTTCCTTTGTCTTCTTTGTCTGTAGTTTGTCTTTCTTTTCTCCACAGACCCACCTCTACTGTCTTTCCTTGGAATCAGGGATCCTTTAGCCCATTTGCTTTTTCTACCTTGGGGACCCTAGGGGCTAAGCAGTCCTCCATCTAGTTTCACCAAAGGCAAAAGGCCTGGCTACCTCCCCCCCAGCACATGAGGTCCCTACTCCTTCCTTTCTTTCTGTCCAGCTTTGCTTGTGGGGATTTCAAGGCAGCAGAGGATAGTGAGGGGAGGGCAGGGGATTCCTCTGTCCCGTTGTAGGGATCTGCCTAAGTAGAAGCTGACTGCTGTCACGAAGACCAGATCCCCAGCCCTTTTGCCCGTTAACACACCCTCCTGATCTTTAAAGGCAGCTAATTGCTAGCACATCCCCCTGATTCCAGGCCTCTTTCCCCTCTGTTAGAAATTTCTGTGGAGCTGAAACCCAGCCTCCATTTGACTGAGTTCATTTAGTTGGGTTCTTGGAGTCTCCTGTTTGTTGTTTTGTGTTGTTTCCAATGAAAAGCAAGTTTACCTTCAGAGTTATGCTTTTCCAAAGAGGCTAGTGTGATTTTTTGTTGTTGTTGTTTTTTAATGTTTTAGGTTCTAAGTGAAGTGAGTTGGGGAGGGGTTGGGAGTGGTAGTAACCAAGGTTTAGAACATGGTGAGATAGTTACCTCTGATCTCCAGTCCCCAGCAGAGAGCTGGGGGTGGGATAGGGGGGCAGGGAGAGAGGATTTCTATTCACCTTTAATATATTTTTACAAAAAAGCAAACAATTTAAAAACAAACCCGCCGCTTCTGTACATGTCTAAATATATTTTTAGAAGTGGGTAGGATTGTGAATTTCTGATGCAGGGCCTTTTTATAAATAGGTTAAAGTAGCATCATCTGGATTTCTCTGTTGGTTTTTTTCTCTTGTTTTTTTCTTATGTTGTGTTACTAATGTAATTTATATTTTTTTTAGATCCTCCCTTTCCTATAGAGATAAAAGTGATTTATCTTGGCAATTGCTTTGCTTGGCCTTCTTTTTTTGTGGTGGTGGTGGCGGTGGTGGTGGTGGTAAATGGGTTCTAGGAAGTGACGCCTTCTCTTCGTCTTTCCTTCAGCATGTTATCATTGGGCATTTCCCTGGTGCCCAGCCTTACACCTTAGGTGGGAAGGGGACAGGATCCCTGCCCTCAGGAGGGGCACAGTTCACACATCTGAAGCAGATCATCAGAAGTACAGGGAGCAGAAAAGAGTACAACAAATTGGACATGGTGGCACATGTCTATAATCCCAGTACTTGGAAGGCTGAGGCAGGAGAATGGCGAGTTTGAGTCCAGTCTAGGCTACATAGTAAGACCTCATCTCTATCCCTCCCCCAACAAAGAAGGTACAATAATTCAAAGGGTCTAACATGTTCAGTGAGCTGTTTTTTACTATCTACACCTATGTCCTTTTTCTGTGACTGTGGGACTTTTTTTCCCCCTTTCTTTCTGACATCTCCAGGTACTTACTTGTGGTACAGTCTGGACTTGATGACTGTGCTTAAAGCTAGTGCAAGGAAGTGGATATAATTATGAAAGCTAACACATCATGCTTGTTTCCTTGTGCCAGGCACTACTCTTAGTGCTTTCTGTATATTGACTTGTTTCATCCTTAACAACATCCTCATTCAACCAATGCAAGTAGGTTAAGTAACTTTCCCGCATCACAAATATAGTAAGTTCTGGGACCACCCTGGTTCTAGAATCTGTTTTTTTCAGTCTGTTTGATCACCTCTCCCTGATAGCCGTGACCATTTACTAAGTGCCTTTTGGGTGCTAGGCATTGTGTTAGCAATTTTACCTAGTATCTCATTTAATCCTCACTGACAACCCCATGAGGTAATTAGCTCTATTTTTCAGTTAGGGAGACTGAAGTTTGCCATTGGTCTTCCACAACAAGATCTGCCCAATTCCAAAACTCATGTTCTTTCCCCTTCACTGTGTTAGAAAATCTTTTTTTTTTTTCAGTATTTGGGAGTTGAACTCAGGACTTTATGCATGCTAAAGTAAGAGCTCTGCCCCTGAGCTGTACCTGTAGCCCCTTTTTTATTTTTTATTTTGATATGAGTTGTCACTAAATTGTATAGGCCTCTGGTATTGAACTTGGGATCCTCCTGCCTCAGCTTCCTGTATTGCTGGGATTACAGGTGTGTGCTATGATATCCAGCTTAGAAAATCTTTTGAGGCTCTGATCTGGGTGCAGTGGCTCACATCTGTAATCCCAGAGACTCAGGAGGTGGAGGCAGGACGATTGCAAGTTGGAGGTCAGAGGCAGCCTGCATAACTGAGCGAGACCTTGTCTAAAGATAAAATTAAAGGACTGGGGTTGCAGTTCAGTGGTAGAGTGTGTGTGGAGTATGTGTGAAGCCTTGGGTTTAGCCTCCCAGTACCACAAAAAAAATTTTTTGAGGCTCAGTCATCCAACAGATTTATAGCACCTGTTGTATGCAAGGTACATCAATGATGGCTGTGTCCTGAGGAATGCTGCCAATGTGATTTGGGGAACCTCACTTCCACATTCACCACCACCTTACTTTCTGTGTCAGGGGTCCCCAGTCCCTGGACCACACAGCAGGAGGTGAGTGGTATGTGAGCAAGTGAAGCTTCATCTATATTTACAGCTGCTCTCCATTGCTTGAATCATCCCAAAACCATCCTATGCCCCTTCTGTGGAAAAATTGTCTTCCATGAAACTAGTCCCTGATGCCCAAAGGGTTGGAGATCACTGCTCTGTGTGACCCAGGGCAGGCTTTTTACTATCTGTGGGTTACCTGGAGATTCTGCTTCTGTGGGTCTGAAGTGAGGCTGTTTGGAATTGGCACCTATTGCCTAAATGACATCCTCTAGTTCCCTTAATCTGGATCTCTATATTAGGCAAAGCTTGGATAGAGATAGTTCATGTCTGGCACACAGGGAACTGTATTTCCTCGTAAAAAGGCAACCAGATAGAGAAAGGATTTCAGAGTCTTGAGAAAAATGGTGGGCTTGGTTCTTTTTGTTACCCATCCCCACCCTCCTCTGTGAAAGGGATAAAGCACTCTAACCAGCCTCAAGTCAGAAGATAAACTACAGTCTTGATCACCTGACTCCTCAATCCAGGCAGGAGGTACCATGAGATCAGAGGGCTCCTCTCTAAAAAACTGGGAAGGTAACAAAGCCCCTAACTTTAGTCTTTTCCCTCTTTCCAGAACAGAATGGAAAACTGTAAAGGACTTGTTGCTAAGAGGCCTCCTTAACGACTAACCAAGTAATTTGGTGGAGAATCTTGGTCCATTTTGTGTTGCTGTAATGAAATTTCTGAGACTGGGTAATTAAGAAAAGGGATTTATTTTGGCTTAAGGTTCTGGAAACTGGGAGGCTCAAGGTTAGTTGACCTTCTGGCTGGGACCATATGCTGCTTCACCTCATGGCAGAAAAACAGAAGAGAACTGACAAGTGCAAGAGGCGCATGCATGAGAAAGTGAGGAGCAGTACCAGACTTGATTTATAACCTGCTCACTAGTCCATTCTCAAGAGAACTAACCCAGTCTCTATAGAATGACATTAATCAATTCATGAGGGCAGTGCCTTCACAACTAAGTCACTTCCCAAAGGCAAATGCTCTACCACCTCCCAACATTGGTACATTGGCAACCAAATTTCAACATGAATTTTGGGAGGGACAAACCACCTCCAAACCATAACAGGGAGATTTCTTTTCTTGGTCTTAGTTTCTACATTCAGCCAAGTAGAATTATTTCAACTGTGAATCCCTCTAGAAACCTGGTTGTCTCTCAACTTTCTGGATGCTATTGATTTCCAAACTGAATTCTGTATCCATAACTTGTCCTGAGTACAGATCCCATTTCTGCTCATTCATGTTTTCCCTCTGACTTACCTACACAGATCCCTACACCAGGGCCCTGTTTATATAAAGTTGACTGAAATGGCACTTGCCCTCTAGAAAGTTGAGTAGAGAAGAACACCATGTAGCACAGTGTTGGAGACAAGCATGGGCTATTGGGCAGGGAATCCATTTTAGGGAATTAAGGAGTTCAGGGATGGTTCCTGTCAGGTGATAACTAAGCTGAGGGATGAAAAATAACTAGCTAGCCAGACAAAGAACAGTAAAAAGAATATTCCAGGTCATGGCAATATCATGAGTAAAAAACGCAGAGGTGGGGAGAAAAATTTATATAGGAAGGACAAATAATTTAGTATAACTGAAGCTGTCACTTTAGTGGAGTATAAAAGGAGGACATAAGCAGAATCTCCAAGAGGTAGTATATAGCTTGAGAAAGCAGATAATCGTGAATGTTTTTAAAGGTATAATTAAAGACATCAGCTAGTGGAGGATCAGTAAACTTGACATTTGTCAAAAGAACAGGCTTTGCTGAGCACAGTAGCACATGCTTATAATCCCAGTGACTTGGGAGGCTGAGGCAAGAGGATTACAAGTTTGAGACCACAGGCAGCCTACACAACTAAGCGAGACCCTGTTGAATATAAAGAATGAAAAAGGGGCTGAGGGTACAGTTCTGTGGTAGAGTACTTACCTAGCATGCATGAGACCCTGGGTTCAATGCCCCTAGTACCACCAAAAAAACCCTGACTTTATCCCATTAATGACAGAACCACTAAAAGGTTTTAAGCAGAAAATGACATTGACCTTGATTTTTAAAAGGATCCCTTTGGGGGTGGATTAGGAGAGGGAGTGACAGAATCAGGGAGGCCAGTGAGGAAGCTATTGCAGGAGATATTGGAAGGGCACCATCTCATCTTCTAATTGAATGTCATTGCCCTAAGGAAGCCCTCATCCAACTGTCTAGTCAAATTGACCTTTTCCTGGCCCTCTACATCTCATAAAGGATGGACATCCCAGACCATTTCCAGAAGGCAGAACCGTGGGGTCAGCCATTCACACAATCCAAGAGAGAGAAGACAAACTTCTATTCCTTTCTCAGCTTTTAAACTATCAATTCACCTTCCTACCCCTTTTCCATAGAACTACATCATACAACTTACTCCTTTTCCATAGAACTACATCATACGACTTACCAATGAATGTGGTAAGAGAGATAAAATACCAATTTTATATTTTCATTCTCAGGAGTCCAACAGCCTTCCTCACGATCCATTCCATTCTGTCATTCACAACATTTCAGGAGCATTTCCCCAAAGTTCTATTTTCATCATCCCTTCCTGCTTAAGAACACTTCATTGCCCCATCCCCACCCCACACACTTCTTACACCCTCTCCATCTCAAGGCTTCCCAGAATCTGGCCCAACTTGGCAACAGTGGGTTGTGGTCGAAGGAATGTGCCTGGGAGTTCAATTCCAGTGATTTAATTCCAGTTTTGCCACTTATGTGATCTTGAGCTGTTTGCTTATTTCCTTGCCTCAGTTTCACCATCCATAAAACAAAGGTGTAAGTATAATCACCAACTCATAGAGTTATTGGGAGAAAATAGAGTACCTAGTGTCTTTACAGAACTTAATGTCTGACAGTCAGGTGATCAGTGAGTATAGTTTAATTTTTCCCAGTAAAATTTGCCCAACAAGGCCTATAATCATTTTTTAAAAGAGGAAGTAAGCCTTTAAAGGAATTGACATTATTTCAAACTGGAGCAGGAAATTGAGCTGGCTTTATGAGGAAGGTGGTGTTTGAAGCATATAAGGAGATGACTAGGTCAATAGGGATGGTGGGACTTAAACTGAAGTGGAAATACAACCAAATCTGTGACACAAAGTTGTTGGCAGGTGGCAGTTCTTTTTCTTGTTTTTTGCAGTACTGGGGGATCGAACCCAGGGTACCACACACTGAGCCACCTCAAACCCCTTTTTAAATTTTTTTAAAAACTTTGAAATAGTCTCGCTAAGTTGTGCAGGCTACCTCTGTTCTCAAACTCATGATCCTCCTGCATCAACCTCCCAAGTCACTGGGATTATGGCATGCACCACTGCATCAGCTCCATGCCAGTTCAGTTCAGTGGTTCAGTTCTACAGTGTTTATCAAAGCCTCTTGTATCAGGGCCTATGGTTGCTTGGTGCCATTATTTTGGGCCTATAGTGAGGTAGTACATCATGGCAGAAGCTTATGGTGGGGGAAAGCTCATGGTGGTCAGGAAGAAGAGAGGAAGGGGCTGGGGTTCCCAATATCCTTTTCAAGGGAATGTCCCCAATGACTTGTCTTCCTTCTATTAGGCCCCACCTCTTATAGGTTCCCCCACCTACCAATAGTGCCACAGGTTGGTGACCAAGCCTTTACTGTGGGGCTTTGGGGGACATTTAAGATCCAAACCATAATAGTCTGATTTATATTTCAGAAGATTCTCTCTAGCAATACTTGGAGCAGGGAGAAGCTGAAATGTGCTAACATAGAAACCAATTTGAAGCTGATTGTAAGATTCTGGTTAAGATGTAACCAGTTCCAAACTAGGGCAATGCCTATGAAGATATCAAGGAAGTTAACCCATACCCCTTATTGTTTCCATAACATTTTACTATAAACATTTTTAAGCATTCAGAAAGTCAAAACAGCTATACTGTGAACACTCATATATCCACTACCCAGATTCTTAGTTAACATTTTGCTACACTTGGCTTTAGCAGATCTCTACCTACCCATGTATTAACTCATGTGTTAACTTTCTGTTACTATAACATAAACCTGATATAATTAACTTGTAAAGAGGAACATTTTATTCTGGCTCACAGTTTTGGAGATTCCAGCCCATGATTAGCCCTCTTGATTTGGGCCTGTGGTGGCACATCATGGTTGGCTGTGTGTGGTGGAGCAGAACTATTCACGTCATGGCTAGGAATGGAAAGGGGGGAGATAAAGGGCCTAAGGTTCCACTAGATCATAGTGGTCTGTCAGACAGGTCATACTCCCACAGACCTAAAGGCTACCACCAGGCCCTACCTCTTAAAGGTTCTGCCACCTCCCAATAGTGCTATGGATTGGGGGACTAAGCACTTAACATACAGACATTTGGAGGATACATTTCAAAATTACTGATGTGTACATATTCCTTAACACTTCAGTATGCATGTCATTTACTAGAGTTCAACATTTGTGATTTTTTTGTGTGTACATGGTGCTAGGGATTAAACCCAGAGCCTTGTGCATATTTGTCAAGCACTTTACCACTGAGCTATACTCTAACCCCTTTTGATTTTTTTAAATTAAAATGTCCACACAATAAAAAATGCACATATATTAAGAGTATAATTTCATGTGTTTTGACAAATGTAAAGGCCTATGTAACCCGCAGTCCTGTCAAGATCCAGAACATTACCATCAACCCAGAAAGTTTCCATGTATCCCTTCCCAGTCAGTCACAGCTCTTTCCCCATACAGGGTAGGAGTTGAGTTTGAAAGGACAGGATTTGGAAGGTGTGAAAATAGAAGGATGTCCAGGTGGAGGGAACCTAGGTGGGACCAGCAAAGGCACGGGGACAGGTAACTAGACAAGATACACAAGCATCAGTAACTAAGTTTGGATGAATGCCCTTCAGCCACCCTCTCCTCTTCTTAGGAAGGCTCATCTTTATGTGTCAATGCATGGAAAAACAGGAGTCTAGTCAAAGTATTGTTGTATCCTCAAGAGCTAACAGTTCTGAACAAGACAGTCATCATTCATTGTAACAAATGTCGAGTGTTATGTTATACCAGGGTCAGATATCAGGGAGGTTAACCCTTACCCCTTATTGTTTCCATAACATTTTACTATAAACATTTTTAAGCATTCAGAAAGTCAAAACAGCTATACTGTGAACTGAGTAAACCAAGTAAAAAAAGAAAACTGAATAAAGAAAGTGAAGTAAATTAACACAGAAGTGGCATGGTATAGAGATAGTAAACTGAGTAAAGAAAGGAAAGTGAAGTAAAGTAACACAGTAAAGTGAGTAAAGGAAGGAAAGTGAAGTAAGTGAGTAAAGGAAGGAAAGTGAAGTAAGTGAGTAAAGAAAGGAAAGTGAAGTAAAATAACAGAAGTGGCATAAGGGTTTGGGGTATGTGTGTGTGTTCCTATGTATGTTGTAGAGGGAGGGATTATGTTGACTTTGATAATAAGTGTGGTAGACATATGTTCAGTTGCAAGTAACAGAAAATACATGGGACACTGGCTCATGTAATTAAAAAGTCTGGAGGTGTGTGAGTATTAAGTATAATTTGATCAAAGTTTTGGTTCTGATTGTCTCAATGCTGCCCTTTTTCTTGTGTGCCTCCTTCATACTAAGCAAGTGCTCTATCACTAAGCTGCATCCCAGCCTATTTTTTATTTTTTATTTTATGATAAGAGTCTTGCTAAATTGTGCAGGCTGCCTCTGGCCTTGAGCTCATGATTCTCCTGCCTCACTCTCCCACATTGCTAGGATTACAGGCATGTGTCAAGGTGCTCAGCAATTATCTTTGATGAAGTACCTGCTCAAGTATCTTCATATTTTTAATTGTGCTGTTTGTTTTCACATGGTTGAGTTCTGAGAGCTTTTCATATATTTGGATGCAAATCTTTTGTTAGATATGTAATTTGCAACTATTTTCTCTCAGTTTGTATCTTGTCTTTTAATTTTCTTATCAGTGTCTTACAAAGCAAAAGTTTTTAATTTTGATAAATTCCAAATTATCAACTTTGTTTAATGGATTGCCCCTTTAAAGTATTCTTTGGTTAGTCCTGTTATGAGAAATATCTCCTGTGTTATCTTCTAAAAGTTTAATAGTTTTATGTTTGACATTTAGGTCTATAATCCATTTTGAGATAATTTTAGTGTATTGTAAGAGGGTTAGGTCAAGGTTCTTTTGGTTTTTTGCCTATGAAGTGTCCAATTGTACCAACATCATTTGTTGAAAAAAGCTATCCTCTCTCCATTGAATTGCCTTTGCCAAAAATCAGGTGTACACGCATGCACACACACACACACACACACACACACACACACACACACATTTGAGATGAGGTATCATTTTGTTGCTCAGGCTGGACTCAAACTCATGATCCTCCTGTCTCAGCCTCCCAAGTTGCTGAGATTACAGGCCTGTGCCACCACACCCAGCTAGGTGGATGTATTTGTATAGATCTATTTCTGAAATCTCTATACTCTTCCATTGTTCTTTCACAGCTATTCTTCCACCAATACATTATTTATTACTATACTATATAGTAATCCTTAACATCAAGTAGAGTGATTGCTTCCAATTTATTCTTTTTCAGGATTGTTGAGTTATTCTAGGGTCTTACCTTTTCACATAATTCTAGAACAAGGTTTATGTGCCTACTCATACCTTGCTGAGGTTGTAAAATGACTTGACTCAAATCTATCAATTCTGGTAGAATTGACATATTGATGGTTTTTAAGTATTTTTGAGATATATACTTTTAAATCAAAATATGATCTATAGAGAGAGCAGGACCTTTAAATATTCAGATTAGTAAATTGTCACAAAGTGAACACATCTATGTAATAATCACCCAAATCAAGAATTATGAGTAACACCTAAGGGAATGAGTCTTAACACAAAAGGGATAGGAGAACGCTCTTGGAACTATTTGAGATGATGTGGCCCTTAAATACCTATACCCTCAGGGAGAGTGACTACAGGCATAGGGACCCAACAAGGCAGCTGTGTGTCTTGACCTGGGCTTTGGATAGAGGAAATTTTTTCCTTCTCTATGAATTTTTAACTATGCAACAGCTTTACATTGATTTGTGGGTCACATCTAAATGACATATTTGGTTCCAGAACTAGTAAAATTAACAGAAAAATTGGTCTCTCCAGGACATTTGGGAAAAGTAAATACCAAACCAGTCAGCCAACCAGGCTGGACAGGATTTTCATTAATAAACTCCTGTTGAACATGAATAAGCAACATTCAGAAAACACAACAAACAGCAGTATTAAACTTCCATGAACTTCAGATAACAGAAGAAGCTGATAGAAATAATAAAGCAACTATGTTAAAATGATTAAGAACATAAAAAAATTAAAATTAAAGAATAAGACACTGTAAAAAAATATTTGAAAAAAGAAATAAAGCAGACTTGTACAAGTGAAAAAACATTATACAGTTAGGCCAAATTTGCAGTTCTACATCCACAGATTCCACCAACCATGGATCAAAAATATTCAGAAAAAAACGATATTTGTATTGAACACATGCAGATTATTTTCTTGCTGTTATTCCTCAATACGACAACTAATTTACATGGTGTTTACATTGTGTTAAGTGTTATAAGTAATCTAGAGATAATTTAAAGTATTCCAGAGGATGTGTGTAGGTTATATGTAAATATTTATGTCATCTTATATAAGTGACTTGAACATTCACTAATTTTGGATCCTGAAACCAATCCCCTGCAGATATTGAAGATGGTGCTTCAAAATGAAAACCACAATGAATGAGTTAATGGAGATGACACACTGTTGAAGAAATAATTTAATTGGGTGATAGATATTTAGGAAACTAACAATAGCAGAGAGAGTTAAAGCAATAGAAAAAGAGTCTAGGATATATGGAAGATAGCATGAGAAGGTTTCACAAATGAGTAGAGTTGCAGAGGAAGTGAATAGGAGGAAAGGAGGAGGGAGTAACATACAACTGCCCAATCAACATTTTCACTTGAGAATATATCCAAAAACTTAACTTGTGGTCATTCCTCACCAAAATCCACTTCAAAATTCATCCCTTTTCCTGTTAGTAGATGACAGCTTCATCCTTCCAGTTTCTCAAACCAAACACCTTGGGTAATCCTTGATACATGTGTTTCTCTCACATCCTATATCAAGTTGTAAATAAATCTTATTGGATTTTCTTAAAAATATTTTCAACATCTTGAATGCCATCCTAGGCTACATAGCAAGTTCAAAGCCAGCCTGAGCTACATAGTGAGACTGTCTCAAAAAACTGGGGGCTGGGTATATAGGACAGTGGTAGAGCACCTGCCTAGAATACCCAAGGCCCTGGATTTCATCCCAGCAGCACAAACAAACAAAAATGATAAGTGTTTGAAGAGAGAGACATGCTTAACCTGGTTTGAATATTACACAATCTACATGAATACATGAATCAAAATATCTCATAATACCTCTAAATCTGTACAATTTTTATGTGTCAAAATTAATATAATCACAGTACAGTATACGCATGTATGAAGTACATGAAAACCTAATAATGAAACTCATGATTTTGTACAATATATGCTAAAAATAAAAACAAAAACTTAAAAATTAAAAAAATATATATTTTCAACAACTGACCACTTATTCACCATCTCTACCCCTATCACGTTGGCCATGACCACTGTCACTACTAACTTGAAAAATTATAGTAACTTCCTTAACTATATAGCTGTTTTCTCCATTGCTTCTCTATAGTCTAATCTCAAACACCATAAAAAGAGATCTTTTTAAAAATGTCATAAACTTCCACTTCTGAGATGCGACACATGCCTTTACCTTTTCTGCCCACTAAGCATAATTAAGCAGCCATAGCCCTGTGGCATCAGATTCCATCAGATCTCTGAAGCTAAGCAGGGTCGGGCCTGGTTGGTACTTGGATGGCAGGCTGCCTGGGAACACCAGGTGCTGTAGGCTTGGGAGAAGGACCCGGCAACCCACTCTCAAAAATCAATCTACCATTGAAAACCCTATGAACAGCAAAGAAACACTATCAGATATAGTGCCAGAAAATTAGCCCCCCAGGTTGGAAGGCACTCAAAAGACTACTGGGGAAGAGTTGCCTCCTCCAAATAGAGTCTACCGTGATGACAGAAATGGAGTAAAACCCCAGGGTGCTCAACTTGCTGATGTGGCACGACTAAAAATGAGGAGAAACAACTGTAAACATCCATTAATAATTGGAACATGGAATGTACGTAGTGTGAATCTAGGCAAATTAGAAATCTTTAAAAGAGAAATGGAGCGCATAAACATTGACATTCTAGGCATCAGTGAGCTAAAATGGACTGGCATAGGCCACTTTGAGTCAGACAATCACATGATCTACTATGCTGGGAA
>VMDO01016278.1:0-48385 GCA_007922755.1 Pedetes capensis | reverse complement strand
AAGGGGCAGACATTAAAATGCCTGCAGCCATACCACTCCCACCCCAGCATCGGATCTTATCTGATCTTGGAAGCTAAGCAGAGTGGGGCCTGGTTATTCCTTGGATGAGAAACCACCTGGGAATATCGGGTGCTGTAGACTTAGCAGAAGGACTTGGCAGCCTGCTCCTGAAACAATCAAAAGCCCTATGAATAGCAGAAGAGCACTGACAATAGTGCTGGGCATGGCACAATGTCAGGTAGTGTTTCATCTGTGGTACAAAGGGTCGCTATGAGTCAGACCCAACTCAACAGCACCTAACAAAAACAACAGACTTAGAATGCTGTGGAAGATGAAGTGTGGAGTGTAAAGGGCCAGGAGAAGGCAGATGGGTTTCCTGACAGAAGGTCAAGAAGCATCACCAGAGTTTCCACATTACCCTCTGCTAACTCGGCTCTGAATCACAGACAACAAAACCTAAAGCCCAAGAAGTCATTCCAGCCCGAGAGAGCTGCATTCTCTCAGGGATGATTCTATGCCAAAAGCAAATCACTGCCAAGCCTCCATCTAAGCCTCAAGCCCACCATCACATCGCCTCTACTGCAAATCAGGCAAGGAGCGGAGCCAACGTGCCTCTTGTTGGGTAGAAAACAGATGGCTGGACCAGAGAAAGCTGACGGAAGGAATCGCAAAACAAGTATCAATCAACCCAAGCAACTCGGCATTAGCAAGCAGGCGCTTTGCAGCTCTGGGAAGGCCTCTCTGGTGGCGTTTTTAGCTGCTTGCTTAATTAAGGATAAGCCATGGAGCTCATCAGCCACCCTAAGTCCCTATTAAATGGGGCAGGTGGCGTCTGAGAGCCCCCTCCCACCATGACTTCCCAGTAGTACTCAAGAGGAGCATGTCAGTGACAGCTGAGGAGCTGTGCACAAAAGCAGAACGGAAGGGTCTTTAAAGGGACATCAGCCCCCAAAACATGCCCTGGGGGCCTGATAGGCTGTGCCTCCCTGTCCAGCCCTGCAGTAAGTACAGTTTGGGGTTGGGGGTGCATTTTCTCTCTCCAACTAGTTATAAATTCTTTTAGAAGCGAGTCTTCCTGGTACAACTTCAGTGATTCTCGTAGCCGTTGGTAGTGTTAGAAACAGTGCCCAATGGCTTATTGAAATGTAGCCAACACCAGCCATTGAGATTCTTAAAGTGCTCCATATTCTAGAACATTCTGTCTAGCCTACATCTGTGCTTTTATCTTCTGTCTACTTTTAATACTTGATGAATTTTTCTATCATCTCTCCCATATCTAAAATGTCCTTAGAGGAGGCAACCAGAACTTACGTCTGAGTCTGGATCTTTCTCTCCAACTCCACAGTAGCCTCTCACAGGCTCCCCATTCATGGTTGCTGACCCAAATTGACACTTAGAGCTGGAGAGGGGCAGAGGTTGCAGGTGTGATTGCCTGAGTCCCTGGGTCCTCTCTTGCCACACACTCTGTACTGTGTATAGAATGTCAACACCGAATGACTCCATCATCCATTAGTGAGATAACAGGACTTTGTGGTCCCCATTTTGTGATCAGAAGGAATTGGTGGCCCTCCATCAAACACACAATAGTCATTTTCCCCAGAGTATGGATGTCTGACTCTCAAGTTTCCCACTTATGTAATACTGACATGCTAATCGATTTCATATTATTAAACTAGATGAGATTTATGATATGTCCAACCCAGCATCTGGCACATGGTAGGTGCTCAACTTGTGGTTGCTACTTTCTTTTAAGTTTCTTTATTATAAGAATTAAAAGATTTTCTAATCATTGCATTGGAAGAGTTGTGTTTTCTTTGGGGCCTTTAGCTTAGGTTTGCAGTAAAGAACAAGAACAGAAAATAAATGTGCTTTTTCACACTGGATGAAACATGCTCCTGACCTTACAAAGGTGCTATAAGTGTTTGGATTTTACATCATGAAAGTGATGCTTTGATCATAGGTTGAGCCACGTTTATCATTTTTAAGGCCACTCTGCTTTATTTATGCCTGCAGCTGTACCACTGTGATGTCAGATCCCATCAGATCTCCGAAGCTAAGCAGAGTCAGGCCTCATTAGTACTTGTATGAGAGACCACCTGGGAACACCAGGTGCTGTAGACTTGGGAGAAGGATCTGGCAACCGACAACCAAAGAATCTGCCATTGAAAACTCTATGAATAGTAGAGAAGCACTGAAACTAGTGTTTCTCCTGTTGTACATAGGGTCACTATGAATCAGACACCGACTCAACAGCACCTTACAACAACTGCTTTATTCACACTCTTGCTTTCTCTCATGCAATCTGCAGTAATGGCAATGTGTGGATAACAAGGAAGAACGTGACAAGCAGGCATAATAAATCCCAAGAGGCAGGTTGGGGCAGGGTCCCAGAGAAGAACACTTAGTGTAAAACTTCATGGGTTTCCCTGGGACCTAAGTGCAGAAACCCCAAACTCAACAAGAACAGCTCAGAAACAAATTCATGGGAAAGTCATAGAAAGTCAAGCTTCAATTCTGCCAATCAGATCTTCTCAAAAGATGTAGTTCCAAGACAAGGATTGGGTATAAGACTGGATAGATGACCTTTCCAACTGGGAGCAGACACCCAGGAACACTAGGAAAAATTATGGAACTATGGAGAAAGTCCGAAGACCAACTCCAAATGTGTTTTGACTCTACATGAAGCAAGAGAAGGACCCAATTGAGATGGGAGTTTAAATGGAGAGAGCTGCTCATTGCCGTGGGCATTCAGAGATGCTAGGGGAAGGTACCAAGGCTTGCACAGCCCAGCTTCCAAAGTCTTTCTTCCTGCTTCTCACCTAGACTACACTCCTGCCACCTGCTTTGAATCTGGAGTTGAACTTTGGCTCTTCCTAGGACCCTGTGGGCAGAGAGGATATATGGTATATAAATAATGTATATGAAGTAGACTCAGAAAAAGCCAGGTATGGCAGATCCATGGAGTTCCTAACACACAGCTAGGCAGGGTCCAGGTTAGACACCCATCAGGCTGAGTGAGCACGTGTCTCAAAGTCAGCTCCCCTTGGGGATTCTGAGACCACTGCACTGCTTGACCAAGGAAGATACACCCAGGTGAAATTCTCACTAGACAAGGGCTGAGGAATTTAGCAGGGAGAAAACCAAATCCACTGGAAAACGTCTGAAAATTCAGAAGTATTCTTCAAGTCTGATCGGGCCTGTGTTCTCTCTGACGGGCTTGCCTTCAAATTAATTAAAAAGTCAAATCTGACTGTTGTCCCAGTATCTAGTGAAGGAGCGAGTTGCCCATAAAATGCCTTGCATTTGCATAATAATTTTATGCTTTTCTAAGTGCTTTATCATTCATTGGTCTATTTGAACTTCATACCGCTGCAAAGCACGCAGGGCCAGAACTGCTGGAACAGTCAGGGAGGTAGGTACTAGAGCCAGACTGGCAGAGTTCAAACCCTAGCCCTGCTTCTGCCAGGCTGAGGACTTCAGGCCAGTGCTTGGCTTCTCAACACCTCTACCTCCTCTTCTCTAAAATGGGCACAATAATAGTATGTGCATGCCTACAGCCATAGCACTGTGGTGTCTGATCCTGTCAGATCTAGGAAGCTAAGCAGGCTCGGGCCTGGTTATTACTTGGATGGGAGACCACCTGGGAACACCAGGTGCTGTAGGCTTGGGAGAAGGACCTGGCAACCCGTTCCCAAAAAACAATCCACCATTGAAAACTCTATGAACAGCAGAGAAGCACTGACAATAGTGTTTCATCTGTTGTACGTGGGGTCGCTATGAGTCAGATACCAACTTGACGGCACCTAACAACAACGAACAGTATGTGCAGCATTGATTTGGGGGGAGATAAAAATCATTTGATATGTGTGAAACAGTCATAATAATGCCTGGAAGATATAAAGAGCTGAAAAAAAAATAGCCTACATTATAGCTATGTCTTGGGTTGTAGACCCAGGATTACCATTAATTAGGAATTCACCTAAACTCTGTCCATCCCTACCTAGCTCAGAGATCTTCTAACAGAGGGAGAGAATCATGTATTGAGAATAGCTTTGCAAGCAGCAACAGACTGTGGACCAAAGGCTTAGTCTTCCCAAGATTCCCTTCGAAGAGGGTCAGATCTGATAGTACCACCTGGGCAGTCCTCTCAGACATCCTCAGAGGACAAGCATATGCCGAGGGACACCTTACAGTGAGTTGTTACCGGTGCCTCACCCCAAACCCTTGCTTGTACCCTTGGCTCTCTCCAGGAGCAGCCCAGCCTCCAGTAAGGAAAGGAGAGCAGGTAACTCCTGTCTGCGCAAGTGGGGGGTCTACACAGAGAGCCAGGCAGTGTCCTGAGAAGCAGCCCATTAGCCAGTCCTCCCTGACAGCTAAAAATTCCTCCGGTCCTGGAGCGTATCACCACCTGTCAAAGATCAGTGTGCTGTTTACAGTCCAGGATGAGGAACAGGGCCGTGAAGCAAGGTAGCGACAGTGACGCCCACAGCCTTCTGTCAAGACGCAGGCTGGGGCTTGGAGAGGGTGAGAGGGGAGGGCGGCACAGGACGGAGCCTTCACTTTTTGTCATCAGCCCCTACCAAACTATTTGTCAGGAGAAGCAGTGAAAGGGAAGCAGAGCACCAGTTGGCAGCGCAGAGTTTAAACCAAACCACAGAGCCAGCACAATCCGAGATGGAGAGAATCCAATCAAATCCCCAACATGACAAGGTGGAGGGCATGTGGCTGCGCCTCTCTTCTGCAGAACTTCCGTAGGGGCAGGGGACAAGGGGACAGGCTTGAGCCCTCCTCCTTTCCCCTAGTATGCCTGCTGGTATTTTCTCAGTCTGCTAAATCTCTGTGTGATGCTGAATTTGAAAATAAGTCTCTTAAGCTACACTCATCAACAAAAATAAAACCATGAACCCCAGATATGATCTATAGTGGCAGTGTTCTGCCCAACAGGGTCATCTCATTGACATTACTAGGAGGTCCCTCCATGGACCCCTGACCCTTTATTTCCTCACTCCCAAATATTGGTGCAGGCTGGGATTTAGCTCAGTTGGTAGAGCACTGCTGCCCAGTCTCTGAGGTCCCAAGTTCAATTCCCAACACTGCAAAAATGGGAGAAGGACATGGCAATCCACTCCGGAGGCAATCCCAAAACAATCAGCCATTGAAAACCCTATAAGGGTCACTATGAGTTGGACATGACTCAACAGCACCTGGCAACAACAACAAATATTGGTAGAGCAAACACACCAGGCCAGCTGCTAGAAACGCTAATGGTTTTAGACCCAATCTTTTCACCTCAGAGGTTCAAGAGGTGGCTGAGGACAAAGCAAGTTGTTAACCAGAAGGCATTGCAGCAGCTCATGCTGATGGCCAAGAAAGGAGACCAGTCTCCAAGCATGCCAGAGCAGGTGGCCAGCAAAGGCTTCCTGGAGGGCAATGTGGTAGAGCCGGGCCTGCAAGGCAGGAAGCCATGAAGGAAGCAGAAAGTTGAGAAGCAAGCACACCCGTGGGGCCAGGGAAGGGAGCTATATAGGAACAGACCCATGCTTGGATGGAACATCTGGTGTTAGGGAAGCCAAGACATTTGCTATGATGAACAGGGAGCAGAAAATGGGCAATGGGCGGACCATTTTCAGCATCTATTCAAAGACTTGTGTGGCCAAAGGAACCCAAAAGCAGGACCTACCTTTCTTTTCTTTTTTCTTTTCTCTTCTCTTCTCTTCTCTTCTTTCTTTCTTTCTTTCTTTCTTTCTTCCTTTCTTTTCTTAAGGGTTGATCCCAGGGCCTCACACATATTTTGCAGGCGCTTTACCACTGGGCTGTACCCCCAGCCCATTCTTTTTAAATATTTTATTTCGAGTCAGGGTCTCACTAAGTTACACTGGCTGCCTCTGGCCTTGAACTTGGAATCCTCCTGCCTCTGCCTCCCCAGGCACTGGGAGTACAGGCCTGTGCCACCACAGCCTGTAAAAAAAGGCAGGACATTTGTGACCTGCACAAGTGACATAGGTCAGGTTGCATTGCTCCCAGCTCCTCACCAATGTCCACTTGGGGTGGAGGAAAGAGAAGAGAACAGGGGGAGGAAAATGAACAAAAGTGTGAGAGAGGCGTTGCATCAAGAGACTCCCGCTCCAGCCCCACCCATGTGCACAGAGAGGCATGAATGCCACAACAAAGTAGGAGGTGGAACAGATGGGGCATGGGGTGTGTTGCTTACTAGGGGAGGCCCCAGGAGAAGGAAGGGGATCCCACAATACACAGAGGGCTATTTCCTGAGTCAGAAGCAACCCCCTCCCACACACACACCCTGATATGTACCCTGTAAAGCTGTCTGTAGTCTTGCCAGTCATGAGAGCAAAGCAATCTAGTCAAACAGTTAACAAGCTCACAAATCAAGCAGTGCATTTCCTCTGTTCTTTTTGGGGTCATCAAGATGGTGGAGCCAGAAACACAGGTTCCCTGGAAGAGCACAGAAAGAAACCACAGAAGTCATGGTGGCCTACCCACACAAGCTGACCCAGCTTAGAAGTGCCTAAGTGCTAATGTGTAGACCTGTGAGTACCCTCTGCTCCCCTCCTGGGGCCGTGCCTTCTCCCATGATCCCATACACATCAAGCCATGCCCCTTTGCAGACCTCACAAAAATCTAGGGCACTCTCTAGTCTTGTACCCACTATCCAGGCCTAACAATGGCAAGAGATGAGAGTCCAGTTGCCAGGCAACACACAGGATGCCCAGTTAAATTAGAATTTCAGATGAACAATGAATACTTTTTTTAACTGTTAGAATGTCCCAAATATTGCATAGGATGCATGTGTGCTAAGGAAGGAAGGACAAAGGAAGGAAGGAAGGAGGGAGGGAGGGAGGGAGGGAGGGAAAGAAGGAAGAAAGAAAGAGAGAAAGGGAAGGGAAGGGAGGGAATGGAAGGGAGGGGAGGGGAGGAGAGGAAAGGAAGGAAGGAAGGAAGGAAGGAAGGAAGGAAGGAAGGAAGGGGAAAAAAGAAAAGAAAAGAAATGGGAAGAAAGGAAAGGAAAAGGAAAGAAAAGAAACCCTATCTGATGCTTCTGTGAAATTTTAACTTTTGAGTCCTGTACTTTTATTTGCTAAATCTGGCCACCCTAGATGGGTGACAGGTAGGATAAAGGGTTAGGTAGAAGAGGGTAGAGCAGGGAGAAAAAGCAGGCAACTGGTCCCTTTGTGGGGAGTGAAAAGGAAAGAATAACTTAGGCAAACGGTCAGTTGCTAAAATATCCAGGTGGGCAAGTCCTGGGAAGGTTTGGGAAAGCCTTTCCATGGATAGCTCTTCCTAGAGTAACCTCTTCCTACGTATTTGCTTTATTTACTTATGTATTTATTGATTGATTTAGTTTGCAGTACTGGGGGATTGAACCTAGGGAGCTCCACCAGCCTCACCTTTTTATTTTGAGACAGAGTCTCCCTAAGTTGTGCAGGCTGCCTCTAGTCTCAAACTCTGCAATCCTCCTGCCTCAGCCTCCCTAGTCACTGAGATTCCTTGGGTGCACCATGGCACCTGCTTGCTTTATTTCCATACTCCACATAATGATCCTCAAAGCCTTGAGTACACAAAATACTCCACAACCTGGTATTGAAGCTCCCATTGTACAGAGGTTTGGAAAGGTGAAATGACTGGGCCAAAGTCACAGAACTTTAAATGATAGATCCAGGATTATAGGCCAGGCTTGATCAGACCTCAAATCTCCCTTCTCACCAGCACCCCATTTCCAGGTCCCCCATGACCAGCTGGCTTCCTCCTAGTCCAATAGAACTTTCTGCAGTACTGGCAATGCTCTGTACCCCTTCTCTCCAGGACTACAGCTTCAAGCCCACACAGCACTGGGAAGATGAAGCATGTGTGGCTAGTGAGATGAAAGAACTAGAGTCATCATTTAAGGTTCATTTAATTACATTTGAAATCATTAAAATTCTAGAAGCCACAAGTCACTAGTGGCCACCACAGACACTGCTGCTCCTTGAGAGGAGGGGAGCCCAGCCCACGACTTCTCAGCCTGCTGGCTCTTACCCATCTCTGCCTGACAAAGCCTGGATCTGGCATTTCCTGGATGGGCCAACGGTCCCCAGAAACACAAAATGCTCAGTGTAATAGGGGCCCTCGGAAGCCATCTTTACCTACCTTTTCATTTCTGAGATGAAGAACCTAGGGGTCAGAGCAGACAAAGGAGCCAGGACCCTGGGATTGTTTCGGGGCAGAGCTAGCATGGAGAGGGGGCTCCATACTCCCATACCCTTGCTCTTTCTTTGCTGAGAAGATAGGAGAAACTCAGTGGTCCCCAGCATAGGCTAGGCCACCCTGGAAGACCCTACCAGGGCCTGGAATCTTACTTCCAAACACCCACCATAGGAAGAAGGGATATGGGAGGAGCTTTGTCCCAGGGACTGGCAGAGAATTTAAGAGACATAGGGGAAAAGACAACATTAGCACAAAACCTTGCTGAGTGTGCTCCTCTTTTGACCTCAGAATTATAATTACATCAACCATTAATATCCACACACCCAAGTAATTATAGCTGGCTATGGCTTCCCACTGCAATTGGATATTAACTTTTTATCATACCCTTTCAGAGCACCATGGAAACAACCATGGCACTGGGGAAGCCTGGGGTGTTCCCCAGAAAGCCAGCAAGCCTCAGGACCTCCTCCAGAAGCAGCCCAGCCCAGTCAGCTTCCCACCCACCTAGGACCACCCCACTCTCTCGTTATGGTTGTATCCTGCATAAATGCATTCTGTGAAGGATGAGGGGGCTGGAAATTCAGTCCAAGTTCACTTGCTATATTATATATCATGGAACATGTCTTTCTTCACTCAGAACTCCCCCATACCTGTATGTGCACACACACACACACACACACACACACACACACACACACACACACGCACTCCCCACCTCCAGATATAGCAAGGGTCTCAGGCCTCCAGCCTGCATTGCAATGGACTTGTTCCTCTTGACAGCAACTGTGGTGCAAAGGGAAGAACTGCCCACTAGCTCTGGTTTTAACAGCTATACATGGAGTGACCTTGGACTAGTCATTTGCCCTCCTCTGCGACCCAATTTCTTTAACCATAAAATGGGAAAGAGGAAACCTGCTCTGGAGCCCTCACAAGGATGCTATAAAAATCAGATGAGGTCATGGCTTTGAAAGTACTTTCTGTTCTCTACATCCCACAAGAACATCAGGCTTTATTAATTATTTGGCTGGCTCTCACCCCATGGGTCTTTGGGGAGGCTGAGCTGCCCATTCCTCCCCCCGGTCCACCAGCTGGGCCTGCACTCACAGGTTGTCATGCTCAGTCCTCAGCACTCCACCAATCTGCAAATCCCACTAGAACTCTCCAGAGCTGCAGCTATGGAGGAAAGTATACATTTATATGTTAATTCTTTGGACTTTTGTGCATGTGCACATATATTGTCTCATTTGAACTTCACAGTCACTCAGTGATTTGCAGGGAAAACACTATCCTCAATTTACAAGAAAGGGAAAAACATCAGAGCAGTGGAAGATCTCTTCAAATTGCATAAGTTCAAGTTTACACCTCTGCCAAGAAACAGCTGTCTGCAGCCACAGCCCTGTGGCATCCGATCCCTTAAGATCTTGGAAGCTAAGCAGAGTCGGGCCTGGTTAGTACTTGGATGGGAGACCGCCCGGGAACACCAGGTGCTGCAGGCTTGGGAGAAGGACCTGGCAACCCACTCCCAAAAATCAATCTGCCATTGAAAACCCTATGTATAACAGAGAAGCACTGACAATAGTGTTTTACCTGTTGTATGTAGGGTCACTATGAGTCGGATACTGACTTGATGGCACCTAACAACAACAACAACAACAACAAGAAAAAACAGCTAGGACTAGGATTTGCCTCCTACACCACAGTGCTCATGTGCTGTCAGGTGCAGTAGGCACTTGGGAATCAAATACTTTTTGAATAAAGAGGAAATGAAGGAGTGGATAAACAAATGAACATCTTAAATCCCTCTTTCAACACTGCCAAATCTGACCTCAGACAGCAGGAGACACAGGCGGGCAGAAAGATCCATTTAAAAAGTCAGGGTTAGCCTGGGCTTCTAAATCCTTCTCGGCCTCTTTTCAATTTATTGGTCAAAGACCTGAAATGTTACATTTTTGTTTCACAGATTAGAAACTCAGGTTCAGAGAGATAAAGTGAAAGGCCCAGTGTGAACCTCGAGATGGTGGGCAAAGTCACACATGACCCCAACCTGCAAGTGGCCAGAACAGGGCACTGACCTATGCCTCTACCTTTCGGAGCTCCCCGGTCCTTTATCTACTCTGATAAATAAATGGAGTCCCTATGTCCCAGACATGGCTTCTTGGTAATATTTTATCATGGATTTCCATGTCATCAGCAGGATGAAAATTGCCCAGCAAAAATACCTACAGTCAAGCCCCCAAACAGAGCCTATTAATTCTACCAACAGGAGCTGTGTTGAGAAGAGAAGGTGAAAAAAAAATCCTAAATCAGAGTGTATGTAAAATATTTTCCCTAGAGGACTTGGGACAGAGATGGTTTTAATTAACTGTGCATTTCATTTCAGCTTAGCAGGAGAGTTATTGTACATTAAATAAATAACAGTTGGTTATTAAGAACGTATTTACTTCTGAGTTAACAACTACAACAGGTTATAGATACAGATTTCCGTTAACTCACAGTCTGGTACATTTATTTGGAATAATCAATTGTGCTTTATTCAAGATATAATAATTGCCTTACTGAATCTGCAGAGGTTCTTCTTTTGGTAATTTATAGCACACAAATTTCCTCACTTAGTTACTCTGTCTTTTTCTCCCAAAGAAGGAGCAGGAAAGATAGAGATTCTAGAACTCAGGTCTCTGAATTCACGGGACAACTTGACTTGATGCAGATTCCCTGTAGCTCTCTCATCTGAGAGACCTAGACATTGGATCAAGTAAGGATGACCAGGGAACTGAGTTTAAATAACAAATAATTGCTTATAATAAATATGCCCCATACTTATACTAGGGGCTGGGGTTTAGCTCAGTTGGTGGCATGCTGCTCTGTACTCTCTGAGGCCCCGAGTTCAACCTCCTGCACTACAAAAATGGGAGAAGGATATGGCAATCCACTCCCAAAACAATCAACCATCAAAAACCCTATGAATAGCAGAGAAGCACTGACATAGTGCCAGGGAGTGTTTCATTCTGTTGTACAGAGGGTCTTTATGAGTTGGACCTGATTCAATAGCACCTAAGGATGACAACATTACTTACACCAAACAGTTATTCCTTACCTGAAATCCAAAACTAACTTGGCATCCTGGGGTTTGTTTGTTTGTTTCAAAGGAATTTGAATTTCTAAAAATTTAATTAACAAATAAGTAGGAAATCTTAAAACCAATAATCAGAGATAATAAAAGTAAATAAATAAAACTATTAAATAATTAATAAACTATCAGAAAGGTTGTATGACTATATGGCATTAGCAATGAATACTAGTCGTCTTTTAAGGAACAGGTAATTTCCACGTTATAAAAATTGGTCCAGAGCACAGGCAAAGATGAAAAGCTACCTGAGTTGTTATATGAAACTGGCATATGCTTCACATTAAAAATGAAACAGATGAACCAAAATAGGAAACCATAAGCTAATTTCACTTATGAATATAAATGCTAAATTCCTTAGGAAAATACTTGTTATTATTAGGTGCCATCAAGTCACATTCAACTCATAGTGACCGTCATAGGGTTTTCAATGACTGATTGTTTTGGGATTGTTTATGGAGTGGGCTGCAACAACCTTCTCCCATTTTTATGGTGCTGGGGATTGAACCCTGGTACTCAGAAAGTGCGGAGCAGCACTCTACCAACTGAGCTAAACCCCAGCCTGCTAAGAAAAATACTAGCATATGGAATTCAATAGTACATGAAAATATGATAAACTGTTACCAAGAAGCCAGATATAGTGGTGTTTGCCTATAATCCCAGAGTCTCTGAAAGTGGAGGCAGGAGGATCGCAAGGTTGAGGTCAGAGGCAGCCTATATAATTTGACAAGGTTTTGACTCAAAATAAAAAGTGAAAAATGGATGCAAATCAGTGGTGGGGCACTTGCAAAGTATATGTGAGGCCCTGGGTTCAACTCCCCACTATCACAAAAGGAAAAAAGAAAAAAGAAAAGAAAATGTTACCAAGAATAACTCATTATAGAAAGGCCAAGACATGTTATTATTAGGAAGCCTATTAATATAAAATACCACATCAATTAGAAATGCTTAAAATAGTCTCAATGCCTGCCCAAATGTTATTCGATAACATTTGTGGCAAAAGGTCTTTAGAAAAAGAGAAAGGAAAGGAAATATCTTTAATATAATAAAGATTACCAAGCTTAAACTTACTTCTTACATCCTACCCTCAAAGTAAGTATATCAGTTGTGCACTACCATGATAATGCTGTGCAACAAGTTACCCCAAAACTCAGAGGCCTGTTATTGTTGTTAGGTGCCGTCGAGTCGGTATCGGACTCATAGCGACCCTCATAGGGTTTTCAATGGCTGAGTGCTTTGGGATTGCCTTGGGAGTGGATTGCCAGGTCCTTCTCCCATTTTTGCAGTGCTGGGAATTGAACTCAGGACCTCAGAGACTGCAGCACAGCGCTCTACCCACTGAGCCAAATCCCAGCCCTACTCAGAGGCTTAAAACAATCAGAATTTATTTAGCTCATAAATCTGAAGGGCTGCTGAGTGGTTCTCGCCGTCTTGACTGAGCTCACTTTCCTGAAGAGGGTTGACTGGTTTTTGGATGATGTGGTCTGGTCTCAACTGGGATGACTAAGATAACTTGGCTCTGTTCCACCTGTCCCATCTTCCAACAGGGTACCCCAGGCACATCCTTATCAAGGGTATGGAAGAGTGCAACAGAGAGCAAGCTCATGTTGAAAGCCCGTCTAGACTGGATACTCACTACTGTCTTATTTGCCCAGTAACACTGCCAAGTTCAGAGTCAAAGCAGAGCATTTCAGAGTTATATACCAGAGAGTCTATTTAGAGAGGGGGATGAAGAACCAGATCCATTTCAGTCCACAGCATTAGATATTCCAGAATATCAGCCTACTGAATGATTATAGATTTTACATTAAAGTTTTATGTTTTCCATAACAAAGAAATATTTCATGAACAAAAAATTGATAGGCGCTAGGTGTAGTAATAAATAATGCTAAAAGGTTTCTTTATGTGTTAGTTACTTTTCTTGTCACTGTGACCAAGTACCTGACAGAAACAACTTAAGTTTTTTAGGTGTCATCCAGTCAGATCTGACTCATAACAACCCTATGTATATCAGAACAAAACCCCACCCAACACTGTACCATGTACATAATTTTTTGAGCCTATTGTTGCAGTCACTGCAACACTCATTTTGACTCATGCTACATCAGCAAATGGAGGTCCCAGGGGCTTTACTCCATTCCCATTATTTACATTGACTCTACTTTGAAGAGGCAGCTCTTCCCCAGTCATTTCTTGAATTCATGCCTTCCAGCCTGGGGGGTACATTTTCCAGCACTATATTTGACAGTGCTTCTCTGCTATTCACAGGATTTTCAAAACGTGATTGTTTCAGGGTAGGCTGCCAGGTCCTTCTCCCCCGTCTGTCTTAGTCTGGAAGCACAGCTGAAACCAGTCCAGCAAAGTTGACCCTGCTGGTATCTGAAATACCAGGGGCATAGCTTTCAGCATCACAGCCACATGGATGCCTCCATAGCACAACAAGCTGACAGGCATGTGTGGCCAACTTAAGGTAGGAATTATTTATTTTGGCTCACATATTCAAAGGATTCAATCCATGGTCTCTTGGCTTTGTGTTTCTGGGCAGAACATCATGGCAGTGGGAACACATGGTGAAGGAGTTTCTTCCCAATAGACAAGAATCAGAGAAAAGGGCACATAGGAAGAGGCCAGAGCATGATATAGCCCCCAGGGACCTACTTCCTCCAAGTAGGCCCTACGTCCTACATTTCACCACCTCCTAATCATGCCATTATATTATGAATCTATCAAGGGATTAATCCATTCATTACATCAGAGCCCTTGTAATCTAGTGACTCTGGAGAAGCCCTCATGGACACACCCAGACCTTTCTTCACTAATCTCCTAAACGTTTCGTAATCCAGTCAACTTGACAATCAAGGTTAACAATCACACTTTATAAATAGGACTTCTCAATTTTTCATGACTGTGTCATGAAAGTTTCTAAGGGAAGGTCATGTTCTTTCCCAAACCAGTTGACATAGAGCTCCATTATTTTTCTCAGGGAATCTGGAAGATCAAATGCTTGCAAGATAGTTTGGGCAAAATAGAAGAGATAAATTTATGGCATTTACAATAATAAAAAGAAAAAAGAAAAGATATACTTAGAAATAACCCCAATAAGCCAGGCGCAGTGGTGCATGCCTGTAATCCCAGTGACTCGGGAGGAAGAGGCAGGAGGATCACAAATTCAATACCAGAGGAAGTCTGCATAATTTAGAGAGACCCTGTCTCAAAAGAGTAAAAAAAATATGGGCTGAGGATGCAGCTCAATGGTCCAGCACTTGCAAAGCATGCAAGTGCGAGGCCCTGGGTTCAACCCTCAATACCACAAAAAAATTTTAAAAAATTAAAAAAAAAAATTAACCCCAATAATAAACGAGTAGGATTTACACAAAGAAAACAATAAAACTTTGCTGAGAGGTATAAAATAAAAATTTAATTAAATGGAGACATGTCATCTTCCTGGTAGAAAAAAATCAAGATTCTAAAGAAGTCAATTTTTTTTCCAAATTGATTTATAGATTTAACATAACCCCAATAAAAATTTCAATGATATAATAATACCCATGTTTTGTCAAGAATACAGTGGAAACAGACATTTTCATTCACCACTGGTGGGAGTTTAAATTGGTGCAATCTTTTTAAAAAGCAATTTGAAGCCTTAAAATTGCCTATACCTATTGACCCAGATTTCAAAATGTACCCTAAGGAAATTATCAAATGTGAACAAAAATCTATTTGCACAGATTTTCATTACAACACTGTTTAAAGGAAGCAAAAATTAGTAATAAAGATCCACCAATAGGTACATCATTAAGTAGATTTTCAGGCTTTTAATACTATAGCAAATATTATGCAAGATTAAAACTCATGATTTCAAAGTTTTATCAGCTATGAAAAGCCTTACATGGTAACTTGGGGGGAGGGGTAGAAGAAAGATACTAAGATTATTGCAATACAATCCCAATTGTGTTACCCATTTTCCTATAGAATGAAAACAAGGAGGAAACCAAACAAAATCCTAATATGTCTGGGTTTGTTTCTTTCCATTTTTTATATTTCTTAATTTTTATATAATAACCATGCAATATATTTACATTTGAAGTAATTATCCCAGTAGACATTCCAAGGATGAGAAGTAATTTTTAAATTATCTTAAAAAACAGTAAATGAAATAAATCAAAGATAATGTTGGAAGGGCTAAGGTTTACCTCAGTTGGTAGAGTTCTGCTCCATACTCTGTGAAGACCCTAGGTCCAATCCCTAGAACCACAAAGACAAGAGAAGAACATGGTAATCCACTCCCAAAACAACCACCCATTGAAAACTCTATGAGGTACAACCCAGATATACCACTACTGGGAATATACCCAAGGGGAGAAGAGTCATCATACCACAGAGACACCTTCATGTCCATATTTAATGCAGCACTTTTCACAATAGCAAGGATATGGAACCAACCAAGGTGCTCATCAACAGAAGAATGGCTTTAAAAAATATGGTACATATACACAATGGAATACTACTCAGCAATAAAAGAAATGAAATAATGTCATTTGCAGCAAAATGGATGGAACTGGAGAACATCATCTGAAGTGAATGAACACAAGCTCAAAAAGAGAAATACCATATGTTCTTACTCATATGTGGGAGCTGAATCTTACTTAAAGGAAGAAAAATCCTATACATAAATTGATATATTAAAATGAACAATTAAACTTAATGATGAACAGACAATATTAAGAGTAGAAAGAAGAAGGGAGGGAACTAGCATAGGGGAAAGAAGATTGTGGAAGGGAGGATGAAGAGGAGAGCCAATGTGGAGGGATAAAGGGGGAGAGGTTAATCTCAATGTAAACAATGTAACTTCATGAGTACATTGGAAAAATAGGGGAATATAACCCAAATATGCATTTGAGTTTTACTATGTGTTAGCCATAAACCTACATAAATCCTGTGGGTTGATCAAAGTGTTGCCGGAAGTGATATAATGAATGCATAATGGAAAAAGCCAATGTATTTCTCTGTAACCCATCATCATTTACTAATAGAGACTTAAAAAAATAAAAAAGAAAAGAAAACCCTATGAAGGTCGCTCTGAGTGGGACCCGAATCCAGGGCACGTAACAACAATGTTGGAAAGGGAAGACACTGGGGTAGAAATGTACATAACAGACAGGATCTAGCCTACCAAGTGAAAAAGAAACCATAAAATGCTGTGGCAATGTTGAAGAGTTGACATATTAATGAGTAAAAGCCCAAGACAGGCTCTAAGTATAGAGGGATCTGACAAATGACTTTTTAATAAAGGTATCTTAATCTAATAGGAAGCACTGGATCTTTCCATAGGTGGTTTTAGAAAAATTTACCATTAAAGAGAGAAAATAGATCTTTGCCACACACTCTACACAGACAAAATAAAGTTTAAATGACTCAAATAATTAATGCAATGATACTCTTAAAGTAAAATAATGACATAAGTGACTAACTGAACTTGGGAAAGTAACTTTCAAAACATAATCTGTGAAATAAACCATCAAAGAGTAAATGATGCTACTATTTCATAATTAAAAGTTTCCAAGCTTCCAGATGATAAAATACAAAAGAAGAAAGTATCAAAACTTGGGAGAAATGTTTGCAACGGATAGAACCAATAAAGATTTAATGATCTTTACATAGGAAGGACCCCTACAGGTCCCTCAGAGATGAGAAACAGTGTTCTGAATGCTGGCTCTGAAGGGGCAGATGTGAGCCACTCTACTATTTTCCTGCTGTAATCTCTCCAAAACTCAGATTCCTCACTTGTCAAGCTGAGCATAACCACCCAAGAGAGTTGTCATGAGGATTAAATGCAATAAAGGAAATAAAGTGTAAATATATAGCTGTACATAGCTGGCACTGGTCAGTTATCAATAAACGTTAGCTAAAAACACACATTTGTTTGACTGATGGCTATATGGTACCTACAATGAGATGGACACCTTCCTAGGCTTTTAAAAACAAAAATGCAAAAAACAAAGAACTCCTACATACATAAATAGACACATCATCAGGCAAAAATCATAGAATGTAATGTATTTTAACTGAGTAGGAACAAGGTGCCCTGGGACAAGGAAATCCACTCACCTTTATCTCTAGGGGGGGGGGGCTTTTTTTTTCTTTTTTATGGTACTAGGGGTTAAACCCAAGGACCCATGACCCTTTTTATTTTTCATCACGAGACTGGGTCTTGCTAAATTTCATAGGCTGCCTCTGCCTCAAACTTATGATCCTCCTGCCTCAACCTCCCAAGTCTCTGGGATTACAGGCATGTGCACCATGGTGCCTGGTTGAGACAGTGGTTTTAAGTGAATGGAACATAAGGCAAGCAAAGGAGACAGGAGGACCACAGCAGGACAGCCTGCCTGAAGGCAGGGGAATGAACTAGTGAAGAGGGGATTCTTCAGCCATTAATGTGGACAGCTTTGCAGGAAAGGAAAGTGAAGCTGGGGACTGGAAAGGAGGTTGCAGGAGTCATTACAAGGAGTTAGCAGAGGCTTCAATTGCTGAGTTAGGGAGCTTGGACTTCTGGTAGGATGCCCCAAGAGTGTTTTAGTAGGAACTCTAGAAGGATGAGTTGAGCTGCAGCATGGAAAATGAATGAGAAAGGGCCAAGGTCAGAGGTGGAGAGCTCAGCTGGGTGCTGGTACACTGCCTGGGAGAGACAACAGAGGCTAAGGGAAGCAGAGGAGAAAGAAATGCAGCCAGATAGGAGGGATATTTAGGAAATAGAACAAACAGATGTGGTGACTGATTGAATGGAGGAATTGAGTGGCAGGGATTCAAGATGACACTCGGAAATCTCGAAGCTTTCAGAACACCAAGATGACAATGGACAGAAAAGGCAAAGGTCAGTAAGAGACAACTCCCAAAAAACAAAAATGGCAAAATGAAAATAGACACGAGAGGAATTTTCTATATTCATTGTAATTTAAAATATGTAAATTGTATATATTAAATTTATATTCAAAATGTGTAGATTAGTTTTAAGGCTTAGTTTTAAGAGTGTATGCTATCTGAACATAGGAGTAAATGAGTGATTACTTACCACTCCATGTTTCCTTTATGGCTTCAACTACTAAGTTTTGGTTGACCCCGTCAGGTACAAGAATCATGTTAAGTGTCAGTGATGCAAAGTCAAATCAGAGCCTCTCTTTTCCCTCAGTACAATGCTCACAGGTGTATTTTTTTCATGATAGTTATTCTCCTGAGTCCTGAAGACATGCAGATGAAAAGCCCTGTTTCCTTCTTACAATTCAACAACAACAAACATCATTAAAGACAGGCAATGGAGTTGAAATAGACATTTCTCCAATGAAGTTACAGAAACCAACAGGTCATTGGTTTCAGGGCAGCATCTTGAAGCAGTCAGCTCAGGTGCTGCAAGATGATGAAGGCAAGAAATCAGACTTGGAGGAAGGGAAGACGCATCCAAAGGGGTGAGGCTGAAGCCACACTGCCTTAGCATACTGGGATAAGCATGGTGAAGGAGGATGCTAACCGTTCTCCCACAGAAACTCAGGGAGACATACCAAAAAAAAAAAAAATTCTGCTTAAAATCTCTCATCTACAGCCTTCTCCAATGGGGAATCTCTCATCTATAGACCTCTCCAATGGGGAATCTCTCATCTATAGACCTCTCCAATGGGAATCTCTCATCTACAGACCTCTCCAATGGGCTAAGTCAATATACTGCTGACAGAGTGGTTTCTCCTTAAGGGCACACAGGGGTGTAGGTGTACTGCCATCCAGTGGCAAGATGGGGGGTGCAGATCAATTATTTTTCATTTTTCTCCTAATTCACTACTGAGAAGATTCAAGGGCTTTTCAGGGTAAGGAAATGGTTCAATGTAAGATGGGGCCAGAAGAAACGGGCCGAAGTTTTGTTTAACCTCATAGGACATATGCTGCTTTTATTACATATGCATTTTCCTAAAAAGTGCCAGTATTTGTGATTAACTGCCTGTCTCCCTTCCTTCCATTCCCATCCCATGATTCATGGACACAGTCTCTAGCTTAGGTATCAGAAGCCAAGAAGACTGACTGGGTCCCTGGAACATTCATCCAACTAAGTGGTAAAGGGTAAGATCTATGTCTTTATCTTTTTTACATCTCATTTTTAATATACTCTTATATTTTGCTCATCATTATGAATTTCCAACTCTAGACTTAAATCTTAGCATAAGATCATTGGATCAGGAAAACCCCAGGACAAATGTATTCAATAATAGTTTTTTTCATGGCAGCTGTTAGTCTAGATCCTGAAGATATGAGCATGAAAAGACCTATTCTCTTCCTACTCTTGCTACAATTTAACAACCACAAAATCTGACTTAAAAATGGGTAAAGAACTTGAAATATGCATTTCTCCTAGGAAGATATACCAAGGGCCAACCAGCACATGGAAACATGCTAATATCAATAAACATTAGGGAGAGGCAAATAAAAACCATAATGAAATACCACCTCACCCCCAGTAGGATGCCTACAATTAGAAGAAGAAGAAGGAGGAGGAGGAGGAGGGGGGGGAGAGGAGGTGGAGGAGAGGAGGAGGGGGAAGAGGAAGAGGAAGAGGAAGAAGAAGAAGAAGAAGAAGAAGAAGAAGAGGAGGAGGAGGAGGAGGGGAGGAGGAGGAAAAGGAAGAAGGAGAAGAAGAGGAGGAGGAGGAAGCAGTAGTAGCAGCAGCAGCAGCAGCAGCGGAAGGAGGAGGAAGAAAAGGAGGAGGAGGGGAGATGACAAGTATTTATGATGGTGTGGAGAAATAAGAAACCTTGTGCCCTGTTGGTGGGAATAGAAAATAGTACAGCTCTTATGAAAAGTATTCTGATTCCTCAAAAGATTAGAAGTTGAATTACCAAATGATCTAACTATTCCACTTCTGAGTATGTATCTAAAAGAAGTGAAAGCAGATCTTGAAGGGATATCTATACATCCATGTTCATAGCAGCATTATTCACAATAGCCAAAGGTGGAAGTAACCCAAATATCCACTGACAAATTGTGGTATATACCTACAATGGATTATTGAGCCTTAAAAAAAGGAAATTCTGACACATGCTACAATATGGATGAACCTTAAGGACATTATGCTAAGTGAAATAAACCAGACACACAAAGAAAAATACTATGTGATTCCACTTCTGTGTGGTCCCTAGAGGAGTGAAAGTCATAGAGACAGAAAGGAGAGCTGTGGTTTCCAGGGCCTGGATGAAGGGACAATGGAGAGTTGCTATTTAGTGGGTTCAGAGTTTCAGTTCAGTTCTGCTATTCAGTGGGTACAGAGAAATGAAGAATTCTCAAGCCTGACCACACAAAAATGAGAATGTACTTAACACTACTAAACTGTATAATTCAAAAATGGTAAAGATGATAACCTTTTTTTATTTTGTGGCTTTTACCACAATTTGTTGTGAAAACCATTTTCCATATATGGACAGCTTACATTTTTGTACCAGCAAGGTGACTTGCCATGTCTGAGTCTGCTTCAGTTACTACTCGGTTTCAGTATTGCCCTAGGCTGTTTTCTGTCGCTATAGCTGAGCACCATGGACTGGGTAGTTTATGAAGAGTAGAAGTTTATTTAGCTTGCAATTTTGGAGGTTAGGAAGTCCAAAAACACGGCACTGGCATCAGCTTGGCATCTGGTGAGGACCCCATGTTGTGTCATAACATGGCAGAGGGTACCCACAGTGAGACAGGGCAAGTACGTGTCAGCTGAGGTCCCTGTTTCTCTTCTTATAAAGCCACCACTCCATCACAGGGGCCTTCTGGTGGCTTTATCTAATTCTTATCACCTCCCAAAGACCCCACTTCCAAACGTCATCCAGGGGCATTCAAACGTTGGCAGATACTTTGCCCTTATACACAGATGTCTTCTGTGGAGATGCAACTTTCCAGATTTTTCTACAAATGTGCTCCTCTGGAGTTTCTTTAACTTATAAGCCAGAATCTGGAGGCTTAATCAGGAGACTTCTTCACCAGCAGAAAACTACCTCACAGCCCAGGAAAGCTCTGCGCATCCTGCCTGGCTCACCTGAAGTTCTTTCTTATCTGGAAGGGACTTTTCATTTCACTGTCCTCGGCCCTCTCACAGGGGTACTGGCTCTGAGGAACACACCAGCCGTGAGTGTCTGGCAGAGTGGGATGATTTTACTCCAGGTCCAAGCTCATCAACACCCTCTCTATAGCTCCTAAGTACAAAGCAGAGGGACTCAAGGAAGAATGTCCCATTCCCCAGGTCCTCTTGCCCTCTCTTTTAAAGTGAGGTTGAAGAGCTTTCTTGGCTATGAGCCCCAGCCCCAACCTTTGTGCCAGGGGTAACAGGGTCAGAGAAGAGTAGCCTTCCTTCCCTAAGTCTTTTTTATTTTATCTTATGTTAGATTTGTTTTTGTGGTACTTGGAGGTTGAACCCAGGGCCTTGCATATACTTTGTAAGTGCTCTACCACTACACTGCATTCCTTGCCTTTTTCTGTCATCTTGAGACAAGGTCTCACTAAGTTACACAGGCTGCCTCTATCTTCGAACTCACAAGCCTCCTGCCTCTGCCTCCTGAGTTGCTGGGATTACAGGCCTGCGCCACTACACCGAGCCTTTCATCCAAGTCTTCACATCGCCTTGAGCAAGGTGCCTAGAAAGACCGGAAGCTGCGGAAGCTCTGAGTTAGAAACAGAGACAAGTCTTCCTCCTGCTTTGAGTAATGGCATACAGAAGTGGTCACCCTTACTTAGAGGGCTTGAGTGTCATTGTGACACAACCAGGAAAAGAAGAAAGGAGAGGAGAGAGGTGGATGCAGACATTGAGAGAAATAGAAACAAAGAGAAGAGGAGACGAGACGAGAGGAGAGGAGAGGAGGGGTCAGAAACAGAGAGAGAGGGGGAGAGGAATAGGGAGAGGAAGAAGGAGAGGAAGAGGGAGAGGAGAAGGGAGAGGGAGAGAGAGGGAGAGGGCCTGCATCAGCTCTGGAAATGACCTGGTAATTTAAACATCTCTGCATCATTTCTGTCAGCCCCTCTGTGGGGGGTCCCTAAATTGCTGCAACAATAGGAGGGTGAGAGCCCCGGGCTGCTCAGTGCACCACCTCTCTAGCCAGGCTGACTCCAGGTGTTTCCGACAGATGTGCACCTGGGCCTCCCTCTCGGCAGGAGCCCTCGCTGCCTGGCACCACTTCTTCCTGTCCTGTGCCCTCACATTTGGAAGCCAGCCACAGACAGGCTCATCAGTGCTTTTTAGGTCACTTAGATTCTGGTATTTTTAGATTCAGTAACAGAAATAGCTCATAGGAGCCTCTCACATTGTTATGCTGGCATTCTTTGTGGGTGGTAACATAGTGAAGGTGGAAAAAAGCAAAGACTCTGAGACTGGGTCACAGTCCTGGGTCCATGAAGCAATGTGTTGGCTCTAAGGCTCTATGCGAGTTAGCTTCTTTTAGGCAGTGTGTGTGTGTGTGTGTGTGTGTGTGTGTGTGTGTTATAAAATAGGCAAATTGATAATATCAGCCTCAAAAGTTGTTGGAATCAAATGAAACATGTATACAACACACCGTGTTGTATAGCTGCTGACTGGACAGAGGTGAAAACATGTGGTCCTCTTGCCACATCTCATGTCCACTCTATGCCTTGTGTTACAGTTTGGATCTTGAATGTCCCCCAAAAGTACATGTGTTGAATATTCATTCAATACATGTCACCAGCCTGTGGTGCTACTAAGCAGGTAGTGGAACATGAGCAGGGAGGGCCTAGAGGAAGGAAATTAGGTCATTGGGCTGTGCACTTGAGAGGCATTGTGGGGCTCCGATCTCTTCCTCTCTCTATATCTTTCACTCCCCAGTCACTGTGAGGTAGAGAGATTTGCTCCATCATGCACTGCCCGCCATGATGGGCTGCCTCATGTGTGGCCTGAAAGCAATGAGGATAGTTGCTCACGGAATTAAACTTCCAAAACTATGAGCTACAACAAACATTTCCTCCCTTCAATTAGATCGCATAAGGTTATAGGATATTATGTTACAGTAGCAGAAAGCTGACTAACACACCTTGCCTAGCCTGCATACTTTTAAACCATTTTATGAAGAAGAACGCGGCATCAGGGTTGGAGGAAGATTCCTTAATAATCTCTGTTATGCAGCTGACACAACTCTGCTTGCTGAAACTGAAGAGGATTTGAAACATTTGCTGATGAAGATCAAAGAACACAGCCTTCAGTACGGATTGCACCTCAACATCAAGAAAACAAAAATCCTTACAACTGAGTCAGTAAGCAACTTCATGATAAATGGAGAAAAGGCTGAGGTTGTCTAAGAATTTGCTCTACTTGATTCTACAATCAACACCCACAGAAGCAGCAGTCAAGAAATCAAAAGACACATTGTACTGGGAAAAGCTGTTGCAAAAGACCTCTTTAAAGTGTTCAAAAGTAAAGCTGTCACGCTGAAGATGAAGGTGCACTTGACTCATGCCATGGTATTTTCAGTCACATCATATGCTTGTGAAAGGTGGACTTTGAATAAGGGAGACAGGAGAAGAACTGATACTTTGAATTATGGTACTGAAGATGAGTATTGAATATGCTATAGACTGTCAAAAGAATCAACAGATCCATCCTAGAAGAAATGCAATCAGAGTGCTCCTTGGAAGCAAGGATGGCTAGATTATATCATGCATATTGTGGACATGTAATCAGGAAGAACCAATCTCTGGGAAAGGACATGATGTTTGGGAGAGTGGTGAATCAATGAAAAAAAAAAGGAAGACCCTCAACTAGATAGATGGACACAGTGTCTGCAAAAATGGGCTTAAACATAAAAAAGATTGTGTACCTGGCACAGAGTTTGGTAGTGTTACTTTTTATTGTACAAAGGCTCACTATGAGTCAGAACCAATTCAATGGCACCTAACAACAACAACAACAACAACAAGCCAGCTTGTATTGTCCAGATGCCACAGTCCCCACTTGTCCATATTTTCTCACAACCAGCCTATTTATTACTTCAAATTTTGTCTGGAAAGTTTGAGTTTGAGAATTCAGTATGGAACTTTAAGGGCAAGCATCGCACAGTAATGCAAAAAGAGGTGCCTTGCCTATAGCCTGGCAGATCTAGAAATGCAATTTTGCAATCACATCAAGAAATATCCTTCTGACAGAGGAAGCCTCACACTCACTGGGCTGAAAACAGTGATGCAAAAAGGTAGAGTGGCCAGGTATGAGTTTTCAATGCTAAATAAAGTGGTTCTAAAGACTGGAATATTTTCATCACTATCTTGATAATGGCCATATGCTGCATATGAAGCATCACTATAATGAGAAACCCTTGGTCTATATATAACTTGGTCTGTATAGCTGTATAGCTGTACAGTGACACACACCTATAATCCCAGCAACTCAGGAGGCTGAGCCAGGAGGATAGTGAGTTCAAGGCCAGAGGGAGCCTACATAACTTAGTGAGACCCTGATTCAAAATAAAAAGCAAGAAACAGGTGGGCGTGCAGCCCAGTAGTAGAGCAATTGCAAAGTATATGCAAGATCTTGAGTCCAACCCCCAAGTACCACAAAAAAGTCTATATAAAATAAATAAATCAATAAAACAATGGTATATGCAAGATAGCGCAAACATAAAATGCAGCATACATAGGAATTTAGTATCCAATAAAGGTGGCATTTTCAACCAGTGAGAAGACAATGAGTTTATTTCACAAATGCAGTCAGGGTAATTTGTTAACTGTTTGTAAATACATAGTTGCTTTACATTGTTCTCTTCACCCTATAAACCAATATAAACTCCAAAGAGATAAAACCACTAAATTTTTTATTTAAAAACCCGTAAAAGACCTAGGAGAAAAATATAAGAGAATATGCATCTGCTCTCATGGAGAAAAGCCTGCAGCCATAGCCCTGTGGCATCCGATCCCATCAGATCTCGGAAGCTTAAGCAGGGTCAGGCCTGGTTAGTACCTGTATGGGAGACCACCTGGGACCACAAGAAGCTGTAGGCTTGGGAGAAGGACCTGGCAACCCCCTCCCAAAAATCAATCTGCCATTGAAAACCCTATGAACTGCCGAGAAGCACTGACAACAGTGTTTCCCCTGTTGTACAGAGGGTCGCTATGAGTCGGATACCGACTCGAAGGCACCTAACAACAACAACAATAACTCATGGAGAAAGGTACTTCTAAGCATAGAAGTAAAGGAAGAACCCATAAAGGGAAAAAAATATAAATCTGACTATATAAACATTTAAATATTTTTAAAGATCTAAAGATATCATAAATAAAATTCAGAGGAAATCAACAAGCTTTAAATCAACAAAGTAATGCATTTCTAAGCGTACAGTGATGAGCAAAGTTTGTGGACTCTCTACCTTCAAGAAGTTTTCAACCTGGGAGAAGATAGGCATTAAAATCAGGACCATCCTCAAGTAAATAATTATAAATAGTGACAAGTCTTTCTAATGCCAATAACAGGAAGTCAGACTGGAGGGTTCTGAAGTGAGAGGGACGGCCAAGGAGGATCTTTCTGAAAGTTTTATTTGTGCCTAGGGCTGCACTGATGAATAGGAGTGAGAGGATGGGTAAGGAGTAAAAGATCCAAGCAAAGAGAAAACATCCGTGGCACATGGCAGAATCAGCAAGGACAGTGTCTGTGGCACACAGTTGAGATGGGGAAATTAAAGGAGTAATATCTGGACAGGTGAGCAGGGGTATCTAACCTTCACAATGTTGTATTTTTAATTGTAATTTCAGGGTTCCCCCTGTGAATGGCTCTTATTAATCAGAGACAAGTACTCATACTCCGACAGGCGTGTGGGCAGAATAGGTACTTCCCAAAACAGGAAATCTCAATGAATCTGTAAGGCATGGAATGCAGATAAGGCAGTGACTAAGACTGAGGAGATGGGAAAAGACTGCAGATGGGTTCAAGAAGGTTGTGAAGATGATGGAAATAGTCTAAGATTGGATTGTCATGATGATTTCACGACCCTGTCAACTGAGTGAGAAATCACTGAATCGTAAACTTATATTTGTGCATATTGTGGAGTGTTAGTTGGCTCTGTGTCTCTATAATGAAATGCCTGACACAGGCTGCTTATGGAGAGGAAGAAAGTGGTTTCTTTAGGTCACAGTCTGGGAGCTCCAAGTCCACATGGTGCAGCCAAGGCTCTGGAGCAGGAGTCACACTTTGGCTGTGTCACCATGTGGCATGGTCAGCAATGCTGCAGGAGCAAGTGACCGTGTGCCAAACCAGGAGCAGAGAAGATGGGAGGGGCTGGTTTGCTTCTTTTTTAATCACCATCTCACAAGAACTCAAGGCATTGCAGAACTACCAAAGGTTTGTGGGAGAAATGCCTCATGCCCCCAGTGATCAAAAGAGCTCCCGCTAAGCTCTGCCTCTTCAAGGTCCACGGCATCTCCAACAGTGCCTCCCTGGGGAGCAAGTGTTTAATGTGAATCTTTGACGGGACACAACCAGACTCTATCCACTATGTCATATGATACATAAACTACTGTCCATAAGGTTACTTCTTAAAATAATTGTCCAACCTCTGTAGTCATCAAAGAAATGCACATTAAAACACTGGGTCATTTTTATCTTTCAAATTTGCAAAAAAAAAAAATTAAGAAATAATAATTCTCACTTTTGATGAAATCTTGAGAAATGCCATTTATTCTGATAAATTTGACAATAGCTAACACAGCCTATTATTTTCTCATAGACTTTGAAATTTAATATAAAGAAATAATCATGAATGTATCACATTGTGTGTGAGAATTCTGTCACAGAAATATTTGTGAAAATGAATAAAAATAAGGACAGTTAAATGTTGAGCAGTAGAATATTATTGAAATCCGCAATGGTATAAATCTATTTAACTATTTAAGATTATTTTCTAGAAAAAAGAATATCTAACTGTATGAATAAGTGGAGAAAATTAAGTAAAATAAAATCTTAAAACATCATAATATGATCTCCATTTGAAGAAATCATGTGTGCTTCTTTTTAAAAAGACTCAAAGGACATGGATCTGTATCTGTCAGCTATTTCCATGAAAGGCTGCTTACCCAAACATCCAAAGCAGACAAGAAGAAGCACACATTTTTCTGCTGGGATGCCTTTATAGTTTTAATTTCTAAATGAATACTCCTTTTTAAAATATCATGTTCTTGTTTCAGGATCATGGCATATTCTCTTATTTCTCTGCAGAAATTCACAATGGTTTTATTTTTGTGTTCTCTGTGTAGTCTCTGTTCCATCAAGTTAGCTTTTCCTATTTGTCTCTTCTGAAGTCTATTTTCCTTGATAAAGGCTTTTCTCAAATGTACGGTTCTCCTTTGTTACTTTATATTTCAGACAGGGAACCTAAAGGCACTGAGTTTATGGATGGGCCTTACTGACTTGCTTTATCATACTACAGGAATCTCTGTGATGTTGGCATGTCTCATTTAGAACCCTCCAACTCAGGAATTTTATATACTGTTCTTCTTAGGTTGATTAGGTCTCCAGGGAACACTTTTCTAGCCTCTTGCTTGAAGGTAAAGATGCAGCAGCAAGTAGACCTGGAGCCAAGTGTGTAAGTAGGTTAGGGGTGGAGCTCTTGCTTGGTCCATCTGTTTTGAATAGTGGCCATACAATCTGCTGTGCCTGGGACTCCCAAATCCAGAGATCATCTGTTTTCTCCTTCTAGGAAGAAACTTTTGGTCTTTAGCAGAAGTGGGAAAGTCACTTTGCTGGACACAGTAGGCAAAAGGATTGTAGATTTAAATACTTAAAGACTTTACATATATCCACCTGATACCCGTCTTCATCTTTATCTGTGGGCATGCCTGCTGAGCCGGTTCTTAACCCATTTGAGCATTTGAAAACTAAATCTGGTTATTCCTTCATTTTCTCATTGTCTCCATAGGATACTGTTTTCTTAAACCTGCTAATAGCTAACATGAATATACTTTCAATTTCAAAATTTCATTACTATCTCTTCACCTCATTCTGTTCATCTTTATGCCTTTTTGAAAACATAAATATCACTAGGAATTCATATAGTTTCAGAAGGAAGCAAAAGTATATACACAGGTTTAATTTTCCATTGTGGGCATTCATTTGTGCTTTCATAATTAAAAGAAAATTGCCTATAAGGAAATTTCCTTCATAATCTCAAAGCCAAAACAAAGACAAGTTGAAAGAATTGAATGTTGAATGGAATCAGGTCAAGATAACTACATATATCTATCCATCATCCACAGATAGGAGGTCCAGTCATTGAACCTCTGAAATTCAAAATTTAAGTATGTCTCAGTACTTAGACCTACACTGCCAGCATTAAATTCTGTCTCTTCTTTCCCTGTGTTTTCACTTTATATTATTTCTTTTTGACTAACATCTTTTGGTTTTTAATATGTTAATATTTTCAGTCAAGTTATAGATGAGTCTGACTGACCTGGAAGCCTTTTTAAATATCACTATTAAAATCCTTATTGAGTTAATAGTATCATTAACATACAGAGGGCAAACTAAGTCCTGAGGTTTTTCATTAAATCACATCATTGTAGGGCTAACTGAAACATTATTTTGTCCCAGTCTATATATCCACACTCATGGTTAAATATGAGTCCAAAATTCTAATCCACAAGAATTTAAAGCTAGGCCATATATCAGAGGGAAAAGGAAATTATTCTATCTGTTCTAAAAGAGGGAAAATGCCCTGAGCATGAAATATCACAAGATATCAAATATAACTTCAAGTCACTCAATATTCACTGATTCACTTATGAAAAGCTACTATGCAGCTTCTATATGAAAAGTACTGTACTGGTTCCACAATGGTGGAGAAGAAAGAGAAAACATGAAAAAGAGTAAGAAATAATTTCTGACTTCCAGGGCATCATAATACAGTAGTTTAAATAAAAGCAAGGACTGAAATATTTTAAAAGTACATGTGATCTAATCTGAATAAACCTAATACAAATGATGCAGGACATGGCAAGAAAGAGTAAACAGAAGAAGGAAAAACAGAAAGAACAAACAGAAAAATAATAAAATGATAGAGTGAAATACAAATATATTAGTAATTACATTAAATGTAAATGGCCTAACCTCATATATTAAAAGATGGAAATTGTCAGAACAGATTTAAAATATGTATCCAGTATGTGCTATCTCATGCTGGTATTTAGCTCAGTTGGTAGAGCACTGCTCTGTAGTCTCTGATGTCCCAGGTTCAATTCCCAGCCCCACAAAAGAATGTCTGTAACAATGGGCTTAAACATAAATAAGATCATGGGCCTGGCACAGAATCGGGAAGTGTTTCGATCTGCTGTACATAGGGTCACTATGAGTCAGACTCAACTCAAGGGCACCTAACAGCAACTAACAACAACATGTGCTATCTAAAAGAAACTCATTTCAAGTGTAATTATTTAAGAAAGTCAAGATAAAATAGAAGGAAAAGATATACTATATAATCAGCAACCACAAGAAAGTTGGAGTGGCTATTTTAACATACAAATCAATCTCAGAGCAAATAAAAATTACAAGAGCTGAAAAAAGATATGTGACAGCATAAGTCAATTCATCAAGAAGATATGATAATACTAAATGTTCATGCACCTAACAGAGCTTCAAAATACATAGAGCAGTATCTGACAGAACTAAAAGGAAAAAATTTAAATTCCAATTATAGAAGACTTTAATAATCTTCTATCAGTAATAAGTAGAACAAATAAGCAGAACTCAGCACAGATATAGAAGGCCTGAACAGACTACCTACCAATAGAATCTATGACAGTCACTAAGCATTTCATCCAACAACAAGAGAATACACATTCTTTTCAAGTTCACATGGAAAATTCAAGATAGTCCAGGTCTTGGGCCACAAAACAAACTTTAATCAAAAGAATTGGAATCGTACAACGTTAATTCTCTAAAAATAATAAAATTAAACTAGGAGGAAAAGACAGAAAAATCAAATCAGTTGGAAATTTATCAATATAGTTGCAATGCATCCATGGGTTAAAGAACTCTCAAAATATATTGAAATAGTTCAATTTGGACTGAAATATATAAAAGCATAATCTATCAAAATTTGTAGCATGTAATTAGAGCAGTACATACAGAGAGAAAATTAGAGCATTAAATCCTTTCATCAAAAAAGAAAGATACCAAATCAATAACATAAACTTCCACTTTAAGAAAAAGAAAAGCAAAATACTCCCAAAGCATAAAGAAGGAAAGGAGTAAAAATTAGATCAGTAAAAATAAGATCAGTAATCAACACAATTAAAAACAAAAACAAGAGAGGAAAATCAATTAAACAAACAAAAAACTCATGACTTTTAGTAAGACAGTAAAGTAATAAAGAAAGAGACACATATTGTAGAATTGAGAATGAAAAAGAGGAAGAATATCACTGCAGACTCCATAGCCATTTAAAGAATGTTGGTGTTAGTAACCACATATCATGCACAACTGTATGTATGCCCATTCAACAATTTTAATGAAATAAATGAATTACTCAAAAACTACTATGTGTAAAAATTCACCAAAAATTAGGTAATTTAATAGTTCTATAAATACTAAATAAACCCACAATTTAAAACATTCCTGAAATAGAAAACTTCAAACCTGCATGCTTTCACAGGCAAATTTTGCCAAATATTTAAGGACTCTATATAATAAGAGGAAACATTTCTCAACTAATTTTTATGAGGTCACCATTATCCTGATACCAAAACCAGGCAAAGGACAAAAATAGAAAATTCTAAATCCGTATCCTTTAAGAATAGAGATTAAAAAAATCATCAACAAAAAATTAACAAGTCAAATTCATCAGTACATAAAAATGCACTGACTATATACATTAGTACATAAAAATGTACTCACTATGACCAAGTGAGCTCTTTTCCATAATGTGAGGCTAGTTTAACACTTGAAAATCAAACAATATGATATGATATGATATGATATACAATATAATATAAACCATCTAAAGAAGAAAAGTAGATGATCAAATCAATTCATGTAGAATAATCATTTAAAAACTGTATCATCCATTCACGATAAAATGCTCTCAACAAACCAAGAAAAGAAAGGAAATTCCTCAGCCTGGTTTGGACATCTATAGAGTCCATACAACTAACCCAATATTTTATGGTTAAAAAAAATCTGCTTCTCTTAAGGTCAGGAACAAAGAAATGATGTTTACTCTCAGAAGTACTGAATATTGTACTAGATATGCTAGCATGTACTACAAGGTTAGAAAAGTAAATTAAAGGCACAAAGATTAGAAAAGAAGAAATAAAAACCTGTGGACAACATGATTGTCTAAGTAGAAAATCCCATGGAATCTGAATAATAATAACAGTAATAACTCTCCTAGAATTAGTGGTAGTTAAACAAGGTCACAGAGTACAAAGTCCACAAACAAAATTTGATTGTATTTCTATATACAAGCAATATATAATTTCATAACAAAGTGAAGTATTTCAAAAGTGAAATGCTTTCATATATACCTCATATATACAGATTCTATATGCTAAAAACCACAAAGTATTGATGAAAGAAATCAAAGAATATCTAAATAAATAGATAGGCATACTCTGCTCATGAATGGAAAGAATAGTAAAGATGTCAGTTCTCCCCAAATTAATCTGTAGGTTTAATGCAGTTCTATCAATATGTCGGCAATGACTTTCGTAGATAATTTGTAGACAAGCTTATCCTAAAGTTTATATAGAAAGGAAAAGAAGCTACAATGGCTAAAATAGTTATGAAAGAGAAAAATATAGTTATAGAAATAAACTACAAATTTTCATGACTTAATATCTAGACACAGTAATTAAGACAATGTGATACTGACGAAGGAATAGACATATACTTCAATGGAACACAACAGAAACTCCAGAATTAGACACATAAATATAAAATTTTTTATAAACTGTAAAAGCTACTCAAGAGAAAAAGGACGGTCTCTTCAAGAGATGCTATTGGAACAATTGGACATCCTTCTGCATTAATAATAATAATAATAATAAACTTCAATCTAAATATTACATCATGTAGAAAAACTCAAAATAGATCATAATTCTAAATGTAAAAATAAAGTTATAAAGCTTTTAAAAGAAAACACAGGAGAAAATCTTATTGACCTGGGAGTTGTCAAAGATTCCTTAGATGGGACACTAAGAAGAATAATCTATAAAAAATTTTTAATTTTACTACTCTAAAATTAAAGCTTTTAAGAAGACACCGTTAAAAGAATGAAAAGACAAGAAGCAGACTTGGAGAAAATATTTGAAAATCATACATCCAAGAAAATGCTTGATCTAAACTATAAAAGGACACTCAACACTGTAATCCCAGTACTTGGGAGGCTGATGCATGAAAATCATAAGTTTGAGCCTAGGCTGAGCTAACCTAGGTCTACCCTGTCTCAAAATTTTAAAATGACCAAAAGACTTAACATACACTTTACCAAACAGAAGGCAAATAAGCACACAAAAGTGTTTAACGTCTCTAGTCTTTGAGTAAAGGAAAGTTAAAGATGCAATGAAATACCACTGTATCCTTACTAGAATGTCAAAAATTATAAATATGCCAGTGAGAACTCAGAGTAACTCAAACTCTCCTACATTGCTGTTGTTGTTGTTAGGTGCCATCAAGCTGGTGTCCAACTCAGCAACCCTGCATATGACAGGTGAAACAGTATTGTTAGTATCTCTCTGCTATTCATAGGGTTTTCAATGGTGGATTGATTTTTGGAAGTGGGTTGCCAGGTCCTTCTCCCAAGCCTACAGCACCTGGTGTTCTCAGGTGGTCTTCCATCCAAGTACTAACCAGGTCTGACCCTGCTTAGCTTCTGAGATCTGATGGGACTGGCCGCCACAGTGGGATGGCTGCAGACCCTACATTGCTGGGGAAATGAGTAAAACCTCTCTGTGAAGTAGTCTGGCAGTTTCAGACAATAGTCAGTAGACATCTAAACCAACATTTCAGTCCTGAATATTTACCCTAATAAACTGAAAATCAAAGTTCCTATAAAAAACCTATACATGGAATTTGATAGAGGTTTTATTCATACTAATCAAAAGAGAGAATCAACCCAAATGCCTTTTAATGAACAAATAAATTAATAAACTGTGGTCCATCTACATGCCGGGGTAGTACTCAACAAGAACATAGGTTAAACTGCTGATTCATTCATGTGTCACCCTGGAGGACTCCAAAGACATTATGCTGAGTGAGAAAAACTAGTCTCCAAAGGTTACATACTGTCTGCTTCCATTCATGTGACATTATCAAAAAAGATAATAGTAATGGGGGACCGATTGGGACAGAGGTGGACATGACTATCAAGAGAAACCCAAGGAAGTTATAGAGGTGATGGAAGAGCTCTGTGCCCTGATGTGATATCAGTCACACAAATACATGCACGTGTTAGAATTCGCAGAACTGCGCACTCTCAAAACACTCAGCGTATGATAATTTTAAAAATTAAATTAGAACTAAAACTAAGCAATAAAAACAAGTTAATGAAGAATGAGTGCAAAGACATTACTAAACTCTCTCACCTGCCAGCGATGTGGCCAGAAATGTCTCCCAAGTTTCTGCGTCTGAGACCAGTGTGTAATCCTGCCGTCTGAATCGTCTGTAGACTCCACCTCTACCTTGCAAATACGTCTAGTTTACAGTCACCCACCTAAGAAATCTAACCACCGACACCCAGAGAAATTCTATTCCTGTCCCTCCTCTTGTGTGTGCCCTGGGTTTCCAGGAAGCAGGCGTTCTGGAACAAAGCAGGAGGAGAAGGAAGCCAGAGCCCATTCAAGCGTCGCTCTCCCACCCCCGTGCAGATGCTCAGCTAGACCTTCTAAGGAAATAGGAGGAGGTGGGTGGCTGCCAGGGCTGTCATCAAAAGAGGAGGTGAGCAAGTGGCAGCCTAATCAGACTCACGCAGGAGGGTGTCTGTGGCTATTTTTGTTTCCTCAATGGAGTCAAGCCGGAGTGGGCCAAGCTGGGCATTTGGCCATGTGTACTTGTGTGTATAAGAACATGTGCATACGGGAGAGGAGGGCGAGAGGCTTTCCAAGAGAAACCGAGTGGGTGGCTGCCACGGACAGGGATCTATAGATAAATACAAAACATGGAGCAACAATTACTGCAATCAGATGCTTGGGGCTGTTCGCCTGCGTCAGCACAGCTGCCTCTGCTCCTGCACCTGCTGGGAGGGAGCCAGGCTGTGCTGGGGCTGGGGCTGGGGCAGGGCTCAGATCACAGCTGGAAGGGCCTCTGCAGGCTCCCTCGGTGGCCAGGGACGTGAGAGCCCTTCCTGACACAGTGGGAATGCAACACCCACAAACACCCCATGGGTGGTACTTGTCCAACAAACAAATCAAGCCACATCATGTAGTGTGATTCAGGTCAATTTTCAGACACAGGAGCTGTCCAGCCATAGAGCCTCGCCTTTCCGCTCTTCCCATTGCCCTTGTCCCCATATCAAAGAGTCTGCCCAGTGGAGAGGCCCTCGATGTCCCCTGCCCTTAGCCTGGTACTAAAAGGTCATGGAGACAGCCTGGGGAGGCAGCAAATCAGCATCCCACAGAACCAGGGCCATGCACTCTGGATTCGTAAGAGACATCCAGGTGATCTGGCTTTCACCAAAAGGCACTCTAGCCAACTTTTGGTTGTTGTTGTTAGGTGCCATCAGGTCGGTATCTGACTCATAGCAACCCTCATAGGGTTTTCAATGGCTGACTGTTTCAGGATTGCCTTGGGAGTGGATTGCCAGGTCCTTCTTCCATTTTTGTGGTGCTGGGAATTGAACTCAGGACCTCAGAGACTGCAGCTCAGTGCTCTACCAACTGAGCTAAATCCCAGCCCCTGGTCAACTTTAGGAGTTCTTAAACTACATGCATCATGACTACTCGAGTATTGCTTCTAAAAATATATCCAGTCTCATGGAGCCCCAGAATCTGCATTTTCATGCACGCTGGGTGATTCTGATGTGTGGCCCCTACTCTGAGGGACAGAGGCCAGGGAGGCAGGAGGGTGGTGTACTAGATCATCCACCTGATCACTCACCCGACACCCTGGTGGACATGACTATCCACATGCCAGGCACAGCCTTTTTGTCATCAGATGGAGGTCACAGCAGCAGCCCATGGTAACCCCAGGAGCCGGCAGGTTTCCAACGGATCAGGGACAGGAAGTGGGGGTCTCTCATGGGCCTATGGAGTGCATTGCTTGAGCCTTCCCCTGGCTTTGGAAGAGAACAGCAGAAATACAGCTCTTCTCTAGACACTGCTAGAGAGCTCCCAGCCCTGGCAGTTACAGGACAGCCAGCTCTGGACACCCAGAGCCAGGTGCGTGACTCCCGGGTGGCCTGAGGGAGGACGGGGCTGGGTCCTCTAAGCTCCCCCATGAGCGTGGGGCAGGAGGAGTTGCCTGGCACTGAGCTGCCCTTGGGCTTCTGTCCCGAGCACAGAGCTGTAGTCAGTCAAGCTGCTGCTGTGCGGATTCCCCAATCCACAGCGTCTTCATTCTGCCTCTGAGACTTTCTGCCTTCTCAGTGGGGTCGCGGGAAGCCTTTGGTGGGAGGGACCTTGGAGAAGGGGAACACAAGCTATTATTCTCCTCCCGCCCAAAAGCCACATGGGCCCCGGATGCTGGGCCCCATCCCACGCTCTGCGCTAAGAGGCCACAGCGAAAGTTGGACCTGGGTCCGCGCCGTGCTACTTACAATGGTGCGAATGACATCATCTTTAACCTTTCCTCACCACAGGCGAGTTTCAAACAGCTGTAATTTATGGATGTTCTTCCGCGAGGAATTAGTCAATATATTTGTTTTCCCTTTGATATATAGCAGCAGGAGCGCGTCAGGCATGAGGCGTATTAAGCCTTGCCAATTTTCTGCCGCTTCTCAGCGCTATAGATTTTGCTCGTGGAGGAGGCCGGTTCCACCTCAACACAGGAAAAAAAAAAAAAAATCATTTCAAACACGCAAAGGCCTTCCAGCTCTGAGAACTCAGGGCACACCGGAAACTCAGCGGCAGCTGTGGGAAGGAAAGACAGCTTGCTCCCGCAGCCGTGGTGGCCGCAGGAGTCTGAAGACTGGGACGGGACACGGTGGGGGCACCACGGGTCACCTCAGCACACTTGTTCTCTCCTGGGGGTGGGGGGGTCCGTGGCTGCCGACGGCATGAATTCTCCCGGCTCTGGGTTGGCTCCAGCTGCAGACAGGGCAAGGCCCCTGCCCTAAGCAGTTTGGAGAGGCATGGTGTCCAGCCAGAGCCAGGGTGTTCTTGCCACCCCGGGGTGGCCCTCAAGTCAGGAGATGACACAGTCTACCCTGCTCCTGCTTCCTCTAACACCCTTGGAATCGGCCATAGCTTCCGGGATCCACTGGGAGTCCCTGAAGGTCCGAAGAGAATGTTTTGGGGACAAGGCAGCCCAACCCCCTCACAAGGTGACAAACATTTCCGGTGGAGGGAGAGTTGTTGTCTGCAGCCCTAGTACGCATGCTGATTAGCTGCCTGAGTGTCCATGGAAAATGCAGGTTCTCAGGCACCATCGCCCGTATCATGAGATTCAGTAGGTCTGGGTTGGAGCCCAGGACTCTGCATTTTATGCAAAAGTCCTCCCTGGGGTGACTCAAACCCTCTGACATCCCCCATTGCACCTAGTCGCCGCCTCAATACACAAGCAGTGCAGCATGGTTTTAGGTGCAGCTCCGTGGAAGACAGGAATATGGCACCAGTGAGAGAATCACCAATGACCGGATTCCGATGCTGACGGTACAGGAGACACAAATCCTGACGATCCTGGGTGTACCCCAAGCCCCCAATCCAGGAATAGGATCAGAGTTGCCACTCACCACGTGCCTGCCATGTCCACACACTCCACAGTTGTGGTCTTTGTGAGCTGAGCTAATGGTCCTGTAAGGTAAGGTAGGCTCTATCAGAGAAGCCGGACGCCTTGACCGAGCAGCCTGCTAGGCAGGTGCAGAGCTGGACATGAAGGCAGTCTACCCGGCTGCAAAGCCCATCGGAACACTGCACACCTCTCTCCCCCGGCCCTGCTCCCAGCATGCACTCCTCTGTCCCACAAGGAGAATTTCCAGGCCAGATGGGCTGCTTCTCTTTCCTTTCACTAGGGCCTGGTGACTTCCTTCTCTGGAAGCCACTCCTTTCTTTAAATAACATGCATCCTGGTTATTTGGGTCTTTGGAGCCAGATTCCTTTGGGTGCAAATGTCATCTCTGCTGTGTGACCTTAAGAAAATGTCTCAGCCTCTCTGACTTTTTTTTCCTCACCTGGAAGTAATGACAATCCAACAAGAACCCAACAGTTCTTATTGTTAGGTGCCGTCGAGTGGGTGTCCAATTTATCAAGACCCTACGTACAATAGGTGAAACACTATTGTCAGTGCTTCTCTGCTATTCATAGGGTTTTCAATGGTGGGTTGATTTTTCAGAGTGGGTTGCCGGGTCCTTCTCCCAAGCCTACAGTATCTGGTGTTCCCAGGTGGTCTCCCATCCAAGTACTAACCAGGTCCAACCCTGCTTAGCTTCCAAGATCTGATAGGATTGGACACCATAGTGCTATGGCTGCAGGCAATCCAACAGTAGTTGTGTTAAATATAATACATGTTAACTCTCATACTCGCTCCTCTGGAGTGCTAAAATCAGATGCACATGGCGTGGTCAGAGAGGGACTGGTCCACAGAAGGAGAGGGCAGACAGTGGGTGCACTCCACTAGGAAGAACAATCACGACACAGGAGTGTCACCAGAGGATGAGCATGGAGCAAAACAGAGCTAGCTGGCGGGGCACATGGGTGGGGACAGGTGTGAGGAAGGGCAGTCATCGTGAAGTGAGACCCTTGGGGACATGCTTTGTCAGGAAGAATGAGGGTCAGAATCAAGCGAGGACTGAAAATGGACTACATAACCTCATCCAAACTACACCAAAACAGCCCCTCACAGGAAGCACTCTGCACCCTACACGTGTGCACACACCCGTGGAGACACTGATGACACAGACCAGACACACAGGCGCACACACACACCAATACATGCTGACCCGGACGCAGACAGACAAATAGACACTCACAGACACAGATGTCCTCCACATACTTACAGACACATAGTGCTATAGTTGGGATCTGCAAGGTCCCCCAAGGCCCGTGTGGTAAAGACTGGGCTGCCACCCTGTCGCACCATTAGGAAGTAGTGGAACCTTTAAGAAGGAACCTTGTGCAGCCAGACACACATACACAAACTCACAGACATGTACAGACACACAGTACAGACACACAGATACACAGAAACAAAGCACACACAGACATACAGAGTGCATACATACACAGACACACACAGAAACACTAATACCTAGACACCTGCAGACACACGTACCCACATGGACAGATACACACACAGCAATGCATGCAAACACACACATGCATGTACATGCAGACACAGAGAAACACAGGCACAAAGAGCTATAAACGTGCATAATGCAGACACACAAAAAGCACAGACCCAGCCAGGCACGGTGGTGCACGCCTGTAATCCCAGCGGCTCAGGAGGCAGAGGCAGGAGGATCGCAAGTTCGAGACCAGAGGCAGTCTGCGTAACTTAGTGAGATCCAGTCTAGAATAGTAAAAAACTAGGCTGGGGATGCAGCTCAGTGGTCCAGCATTTGCAGAGTATGCAAGCGCAAGGCCTTAGGTTCAACCCCCAGTACCACACACACACAAAAAAAGCACAGACCTACACCAACATGTGTGCAGTCATAGACAGATAACACAAACATGCACTCAGAGACATGCACACGTACAAAGGTACACCCAGAGCACACATAGATACACACACACACAGTACAAACACCATACACAGACATGAAAATACAGGCACCCACACAGAGACATGCACAGACATAGACTCAGGCATGCATAGACATGGGCACACAGGAGGAGACACGTGTTTGCACACACAGATGCCACACAGCCTGCCTGGCCTGTGTGCTTCCACAGGCCTGGCTGTCCGGATATAGGGAGGCGGGGGAAGCAACTCAAGCTCTGTTGATAAAAGCAGGATTGGGAAGAATCAACCAACCTTCTATTTACACAGAAAACCACAGGTCTCTGAGGCTCCCAGGAGACTGCAAAACAAAACCGTGTGTGTTTTAATACTATGTATATTGACTCTGCCAAGAAAACTGACTCTGCACAGCCCTTGGGTCCTGTGAGCAGCACCTGCACTCCCAGGAGCGCATTATGCTGTTGGCTCCACTGCCACAGCCCCTCCAGGAAGGCCCTGCACCACCCATGGGGAGAGGAAGGAGGAGGAGCTGGGGCTGGAGGAGAGGTGTCAAGCCAGGCACTTTGATTTCTTCACAGATAGCCTTCCCTCTACCTCTGGGTTCCACTGATACTTGCCTGCCTGGCCCCTAGCTCTGCCCTGGGCCATTACCAAGATGGCAGCAAAGTAGACATGGCCTAATAGTGCTGTACTATCTTTCTCCTCTGCTAGCCCGGGAACTCCAGGAGAACATGGACGTGCATGTTCAGACCATTGCTGGGCTCCAAATGCCTAGCACACAGCAGATGTTGGATAAATATTTAAAAACTAATGAATTGGTGCCTGCAACCATACCACTGTGGCATCCAATCCCATCAGATCTCGAAAGCTAGGCAGGGTCGGACCTGGTTAGTACTTGGATGGGAGACCACCTGGGAACACCAGCTGCTGTAGGCTTGGGAGAAGGACCCAGAAACCCACTCCCCAAAAACAATCAGCCATTGAAAACTCTATGAATAGCAGAGGAGCACTAACAATACTGTTTCGCCTATTGTACATAGGGTTGCTACGAGCTGGATACCAACTCAAGGGAACATAACAACAACAACAACAACAACGAATTGGTAAACAGATGATATGGAAGTCAGTGAAGGCAGCTACATGCTATAGATGGCCACCAGTGATGTACTCCTGACGGCTGGGGAGGCTCTCATCCTCCTCCACTGACATAGGCCAGACACCCTACTCAACTCCTGGCCCTACCTTCCTTTTGGTCCCTCCACTCCCAGTGAAGGGCTCACCTGAGCCTCCTCACTCACTCAAAATATTATATGACCTCAATACCAAATGAGAAATCCACAAGATTATGCACACGTTCATCAAAGCTGGGATAGTAAGCTGCCAAAGGGACATGATGGGGTAGGTAGTACTATCAAGAGGGCTGGAGTACTATCAAGGTGGGCCCTCAATACAATCAGAAAGCTGTCCCTTCTGTATTCCTAGCTCTTCCCTGTGCTTCCCACCCTACCCACTCTATCCCAGGGCCTCAACCAACCACCTTTCCGCCTGGGTGTGAAGGCTCACATATCGCCCCCCCAATCCATATCATCTTCCTTCACAAAAAGTCCGTTGTTGGAGTCAAGTCTTAGTCAACACCTAGAACTTACCCTAAAATATGTGAGACTTCTACTTCCATCCAAGATGGAGGAACAAAAAATCAAATTCACTTTCCCTCCTAAAAGAAACAAAAAGTGAGATAAAATGTATGAAATATAAAAACCAGACATTGTACATCTGATAATACAGGACAATGATCTCTGAGAGAGAGGACACAAACAAGGTGAGCCCTGTCATCACCCCATCTTACTGCCTGGGCAAAGTCTCCAAAGTGAGGATTGAGAGAGACAGAGAGGGGGACGCAGAAGGAGCCCACAGTCTCCCTAACTCAAAGAGACAAAGCTGGGACTCAAGGCGATGAAGAGGGGTGGCAGGCAGCTTATAAAGGCTTGTTGTTGTTGTTAAGTGCCATCGAGTCGGTATCTGACTCATAGCGACCCTCATAGGGTTTTCATTGGTTGACTGTCTCGGGATTGCCTTGGGAGTGGATTGCCAGGTCCTTCTCCCATTTTTGCAGTGCTGGGAATTGAACTCGGGATCTCAGAGACTGCAGCACAGCACTCTACCAACCGAGCTAAATCCCAGCCCCCCTGTAAAGGCTTAGGTGACTCCAAATGATTTCATCACCAGTATTCACACACATGCTATGTCCTCCCACTGTGTTCCCAGGCTGGTCAGGGTGACAAATAACATATGGTACAGTTATATTGTGCAAGGATGGTGGGTCATTTAAGGACTGTGGCTGTCATCTTAAATGCTCGATCTCTCTCTCTCTCTCCCCATCTCTCTCTCTCTCTCTCTCTCTCTCTCTCTCTCTCTCTCTCTCTCTCTCTCTTTCTGTCTCTTTCTCCCCCTCTCCCCCTCTCTCTCTTCCCCTTTCCTCCTCCCCTCCTTTTCTACCTTTCATCATTTGTACTGGAGGAAGGTAGATGCCACAGCATGTGAGCAGCCCTGTGGAAAGGCTCACACAGTGTAGAACTGAGGCCTCTTGCCAGCAACCACATGGCTGAGCTTGGAACCAGATTTTCTAGCACCTTCTAATACCCACAACTTGACTACAACTTCATGACAGGTCCTGGTTCCGAACCACTCAGCTAAGCTGTTCCCACTTGAAATATCCACAAAATCCACAGACATTCTGTGAGGTAATATTTGTTGTTTTAATGATATCATCAGACATCATAAATGTAAGAACAGTATCAAAAATAGGAAATATGCAGGTAAACATAAAATATTTTCATCTTTATAAATCTCTTTTAAAGATAGCCAACTATTTAAAGAAAATATGTCATTGGTTTTAAAATATAGGTAAAAACAAATAGAGAAAAATAACAATACAAACCCCAGGATGAGAAAAGTAGGTGCATACTATTTTATAGTTTACAAATTGCACATGAATTGATGCAACATTACTTAAAATTAGACTATAAAATAGTGAGACTACACACAATAACACTAGTTTAATTATTAAGAAAAGGGGGAGTATAGTTAAAAAGTCAAAAAAAGAAATAAAATGGAAAAAGTGTTCAATCCAAGAGAAAAAATAGAAAGGGAAAAGGGAACAAAGAAAAGATGGGACAAATAGAAAACAAATTTCAAGATTAATTTAAATCCAGCCATACCAAAAATCACATTAAATGTAAATGATAAAAAAATACTCAACTGAAAGGCAGATTCCTAAGTTGCATTAATAAGCAAGAACAACTATATGCTGCAGCCTATAAGAAATCCATTTTAAATATAAAGACACAAATAGTTAAAAAGTAAAAGCTTAGAGGAACAATACCACACTAGTATTTACCCATAGAAAGCTAGAGTGGCCATATCAATATCAGACAAGGTAGATTTCACAGCAAATATATTACCAGGGATGCAAAGTGTCAGTTCCTATTAATGGAAGAGTCAATCCATGAGGAAGACATACAATCATAACATTTGTACACTAATGATCTAAATACAAGAAGCAACAATTAATGGAACTGCAAGAACTACATAAACCCACGATTACAGCTGGAAACTTCAATACAATGAACTGACTGGATCTGTAGAAACATACAGAGCCCATCATATTCCAGCCATGAAGTCAGGGGTTCTGGGATGAATGCAGAACAAGGTTGAAAATTAACAAGTGATATGTATGCCAAGGAAGAGAGGGTAGCCCATGATAGGACTGTGGAAAGTGAAGTCCACAGACAGAGCACAACCATCTCTAGGCTTTTCTTGTGGCCATGGTGACTTTGGCTTCTAGAAGTTTCTAGAGTAGGCAGTGTTCATGGAATACTGCCATTCCAGAGACATATTCTGTTTCCCTACTATAGGACATCCTTCCCCATAACCTACAGATTTTTTTTTTTTAGCCCAGGGACAGAAACCCTTTAATTTTCTTTGACAGATTTTGTGAAGCATAACTGTCATATAATAAACCACCCATATATAAAGTCTAAAACTTGACATGTTTATGCCCATGAAACAATAACCACAATCTAGATAATGCATAGCTCCATCATCTCCAAAAGTTTCCTCTTCTTGCTTTATAATCTCTTCCTCCCACTCATCCTGATCCTACTTCCAGCTCTGTTATAGTGCCAAAATGGAAAAATATCTAAATATCTATTAGTAGGAGAACTGGCAAATAAATTATAGTGTGTTCATATATTAGAATAGTTGTTATTGTTATTGTTAGGTGCCATCAAGTTGGGTCTACCTTATGTGCTATAGAACAAAACACTTCCCAACACTGTGCCATACCCAGCTCTATGTCAGTGCTTCTCTGCTATTTATATGGTTTTCAATGGTGAATTGTTTCAGGAGTGGATTGCCAGGTCCTTCTCCCTAGCTTGCAGCACCCAGTATTCCTAGGTGATCGCCCATCTAAGGACTAACCAGGCTGACCCTGCTTGGCTTCTGAGATCAGGCAGGACCAGATGCCAGGGGGCTATGGCTGCAGACACCAAAATAATACTCAGCAATAAACTAAAGTGAATGATCAGTACACACAAACACACACACACAAATAAATGAATCTTCAAAACATACTTGAGATAAAGAAGTCATACAGAATAAAGAGTCCATAGAGTATAAGTCTTTGTAAGGAAATGAGCTTTATTTCTCTTGGATATTGACGAAGGAGCAGAATGGACTGGGTCATACAGTTGATGGACCTTTAACTTTTTCACCTGCTTTCCAAAGTGGTCACATTAGTTACATTTCCACCAGCGGTGAGTAAGAATCCTGGTTAATCCACCACCTTATCAATATGTGGTATGGCCAGTACTTTAATCTGAACCACTGTAGCAGACATGTAGTGATTTCTCACTGTACTTTGAGTTGGCATGTCCTTAACAACTAGTCATGCTGAACATGTTTCATGAGCTTATTTGCCATCCCTATACCTTCCTTTTTGAAGTTTGTTTTCAATTCTTTTGGCCATTTTTCCATTGGCTTCTTTGTGTTACTGAGTTATAAAAGAGGATAAGGAGAAACAAAACAATAAAGAAGGATATTTTTGAAAGCCAGAGGAGGTCCCTTCAGGTAAATGACATTTAAAATAAACACGAGGAAAGTGGAGAAACAGGCCATAAATATGCCTGAAAGAAGAGCCTTCTCAGAATGGCCACAGGATATGCAAAGGCCCTGAGGCAGTGGAGTGCTTGGTGTGGGACTAGAACAGAGTAAACAAAGGGGGAAAGGAAGAAGATAAGGACAAAATCATATAAGAAAATCTACTTCCCAGTATATTAAATGGGAACCTGAAATGTTGAAAGATCAACCACAGAGTAGACATTCAGTTTTAAAAATCAATTTAACCTGATTGTTCTGACTCAATGGCACATAACAACAGCAACATTCATTCACCAGATTATTTACTATACTCTTTTTGAGCTAAGCCCCTGAATTCTAGCTTGCAGCAACTCTTTACCATTTTAGAGGTTTTATTCCTTGATTTTGTGCCTCCCAGGGGGGGCTTTAGATACTCCCTCCCACCACCAGGCCCAGCTCAAGGGGCTGGCGCTTGGAACAGGCTGCAGGGGAGGATCATTTAATCAAGAATTATTTAAACTGCTTACCGGACTTCATTTACCATTATGATAGGACATAAAAGTTTAAGGCTTTCGCCAAAAAAATCTATGATCCAGCTCCATACAAGTTCTAATAAATCTGCAAAGAGGGAATTTATCATCTCTCAATAAATGTGTCTCTTCTGCACTCTCTTCTGAAAACTTGAAAATCCCAGATATAAATCTCAACCTGAGGCTTCCTCTTTCTCTCCTCGGGGGATGGCTTTCCAGGCTGGAACGGGAGTGGCTCCTGGCACCTCCTCTCCTTCCCAGTTTCTGTGCCTCTTGCCCCAGCTCTTCCTCCCCATCCCCACAGCTTCCTTAGACAACATAGGGAGCCCAAAGCCTCTGTAGACCTCAGTTTCTTCATCTGAGCCATGAGAAGGCTGCACGATGTGGCCTAGAAGCCCGGTTCCTGTTCCAATGATCCTTGACTATGTCAATCCCAGAGCCAGCACAGCCCGGTGGGGTGGGGGCTAAGAGAATAAAGAGCTAAGGTTAGGATAAAGGCTGGAAAAGGGGCTTTCCTCTGGACACTCAAAGCCAATCAGGCCTGTAGGAATCAGCAGAAAAGCAAAAATACAGACCTTGAGACATGCTACAAGATGGATAATTCTGGAAACCTCACCGGAAGTGAACCGGGGCAGACACACAAGACCACCCATTGTCCAACTCCACTGATATGGAACGTCCTGAACTGCAAATCCATAGAGTCGGACAGCAGACGAGTGGCTGTGGGGGGCTGGGGAAGAGAGAAAATTGGGGCTGACTGCCAATGAGTTCAGGGTTTCCTTTGAGGGTAATGGAAGTGTTTTGGAATTAGACAGTGGTGATGGTTGCAAAACTAAGTGAATATACTGACAATCATTGAATTGAACACTTTGCAAGGATGGATTTTATGTTATGTGATTTCTGTCTCAATTAGAAAATGGCAAACGTTGGTAAGCTTAGGACAGGTGGACAGAGGATCTGTCTCAGTGGAGACCCGAGAGCTCCGCCAGCTTAGGCAAGGGCGAGCGGGTCCCATCCGTCTGGCAGAAGGAGAGAGCAGCCAAACCGGCTTCCCTGAGCCAGGAGCCCTCTCTTTTCTCACTGCTGAAAACAGAGAGCCTCCTCCAGGTTGTTGGCCCCCAGCCAGGAGGACCAGCTGAAATTCTCAATGCTGAGCATCTCGCATCTCGAAGAGTGATCCCAGGACCAGCCATGTCAGAACTAACCGGGGACCTTGTTATCAAAGCGGATCTCCAGCCCCTTCCCAGACCTCCCGAACTGGGTTTTATTCTTAACAAGCTCTCTGGGCGATTCTCTTAGAGGCTGGAGTTGGAAGCACATTTTGAGCTGTGGTGCTTTTCCAACTTTAAAGCTCCTACAAGTCACCTGGAGATCTTATTAAAATATAGATGATTCGGATGCAGTTAGTTTGGGGCAGGGCCTGAGATCTCGCATTTCTAATCAGCTCCTGGGCATTGTTCTCATGGCTGCTGCATCCTGCTTTGACCAGCAAAGATCAGGGCGGTTTCCTAAACCGGGCTGCATACTGCCAGCACTAGAGAAGCTTTAAACGTGGCTGGTGACTGCAGGTCACTCTCTAAGCTTCTGAGTTAGCTGTGGGGTGGCCAGGGGATGAGGGTGTGGGGGAATTTTCCCCAGGGGATTCTTCCGCACAGCCATGGTTGCAAAGCATCGGTATAGCGTGGAGGTGAAATCCTGAGCAGGTGTCCATGTAGAGTGAGGAGCAGAAATGAGAAGGGAGCCCGTGCCCATGGATAAGAAGGAAGCACAGTGGGTAGGGCCCGCTCCAACGCTCGGGCTACACAAGCTGAAGCAGCCTGTGGCTCATGCCCAGCCCCGCGAGAGTGGACGTGAGTAGGGGAGCGAGTGTGACAGTAAATGGGATTTCCATTTGCAAGCCCTAGCAGATGGGTGAGCAGGGAGCCCCTACCAGGTCTCCTGCCCTCGTCGTCCTTGGCTCAGAGCTTGGCTTGAGAGGGAGGCCAGCAGTAGATCCAACTTGAGGAAGCCGTATGGTCTGAGCAAGGGACTCAGTGTCTCCCACCGCACCCAGAACATCCTCCTCACTGGGACCACCGTACATCCAGGAGGGTCTTTGGAGGAGACCAGGGCCGAGTATCCTTCAACTCCTTTGCCTGGTGGCTGGGCACTGCGGCAGGCGGCAGTGCCAACTAGTCTGGCTTGGAGAAAGGTAAGAAGTAGGGATCTCCATCCCATCCAGGATCGGAGGGATGAGCTTAGCACCCAAGGGAAGACATACCCACCTGAGAGGAAGAAGGGCGCAGAGAGCAAGGGACTCAAGGGCCCTTTGTAGAGAAGTCAGAGACGGATGGGAGGAGCAACAGGCAGGCGCGCTGGGCAAGGTTGTGCCTGAGCTGCACAGAGCAGAAACACAGGCCATTATTTCAGGGGGAAATAAAAATGTGTCTGTAATTAATGATGCTCTAGGAACACACGGCCCTTATTAATGTAGCAATTTGGAGAAACATAATTCACTAGGCGTCAGGCTTGAGTTGCCACAATGGTTTTGCAGCTGGAGGAGGATTTGGGGAGAGCAGGAGGGGGAGAGGAGGAGGTGCTCATGATGGGTCCCAAGTGTCCCTGAGGACAGGGTGCTGGCAGGGGCAGAGACTGAGCTGGGGAAGCCACCCTGATGAGCTGGGGCGCTGACGAGGCACCTGGCTTCTTGCATCCCTAAGGGCTCCACTTTGGGGGTACAGCAACTGAGATGGTGTGACAGGTGGGAAGCCAGGTTGCTGGCTCAACACTCAGACTACTTGCTCGTGTGTGTGTGTGTGTGTGTGTGTGTGTGTGTGTGTGTGTGTGGTACTGGGGGTTGAACCCAGGGCCTTGCACTTGCATGTTTTGCAAGTGCTGGACCACTGAGCTGCACCCTCAGCCTATTTTTTTACTTTTTGAGACAGAATCTCCCTAAGTTATGCTTACTGCCTCTGGTCTTGAACTTGCGATCCTCCTGCCTCTGCCTCCCAAGCCGCTGGGATTATAGGTGTGCGCCACTATGCCCGGCTGCTCCACTTTTTTAGGTGACCTTGGCTAAGCTGCTTGATATCTTTGCACCTCATTTTGCTCCTCTGTACAAATAATCATAGAAAGTTTATCTACTCATAGGACTCAATGAAGTACTTTAGTGCAGCCCCTGACACATGCTAGGTGTAGTCAAGTGATATCTGACTCAAAGAGACCCTCATAGGACGTTCCATGACTGTTTCGTGATTGCCTCGGGAGTGGGCAGCCACATCCTTCTCCCATTTTTTTGGTGCTGTGGATTGAACTCAAGACCTCAGAGATTGCAGAGCAACACTCTACCATCAGAGCTAAACCCTAGCCCCACCTGACACGTTGTTGTTGTTGTTGTTGTTGTTAGGTGCTGTCGAGTCATGTCCAACTCATAGCGACCCTCATAGGGTTTTCCATGGCTGATTGTTTCGGGATTGCCTCGGGAGTGGATTGCCAAGTCCTTCTCCTTTTTGTGGTGCTGGGAATCAAACTTGGGACCTCAGAGACTGCAGAACAACACTCTACCAACAGAGCTAAACCCTAGCCCCACCT